>VMBQ01004527.1:0-31135 GCA_007657795.1 Dreissena rostriformis
CAAAATCGTACAGTCCCGCTTTAAGGAAATAATAAATCACTTTTTAAATCAGATGAATCAAAATGAAGGCACTTACCAGGGGTATAAGTCCAAACAAAAGAAACGCATAAGCTTAGACACACAAAAAGCGTGCACAACATAGTTGGTAAACTCGCTATTGGTCTATGTCGGTCGCGCATTCTTTCGAGAAACACTTGTGCGTGCTGTTATATATCCTGATATGGAACGCCTCGTCTGTCTCCTATACCACGTGACTTTTTAAGATCTGTGTTGGGAGAATAACGCGCGACCCAGATAACATTTATAAGGATGTCTTTATAAATATTTCACCATTTTTAATGGGATAAAGTGGGGAGCTCGCTAATTCGTGAGAGTGTTCTATAGGTATCATGATTTTTTTAAACAAATAAGTTGTTTTTTTTCAGTAAAGTGCAATCGCGCGTTTGAACGGGTCTATACAATCACCGAAAGGCACCGAAAACACCGAAAAACACTCAATTTCTCTCTATATACATGTATAGGACATATTTCGTTTCTAGTGTGTGTAAACGGGTTTATTTGGTTATAAATGGTTATTTTCCATGCATATGTATACTACCTTTTGTTTATCATGATGTATTAATGACCAAAGTTGGATATATCGGCAATATACCAACCGAAAAGCACTTCATATGAAGAGCGAAAAGCACTCAATTTATCTCTATATAGTTGAAAAAATCCTTTTCTAATATGTGTAAACGGGTTTAATTAGTTGTAAATGGTTATATTTCATGTATAAGTATACTACATCTGGTTAATTATGAGCACGGAGTGTATAATGATAGGAGATGAATCGAGTAGTTGACCCTTACTGTAGTAAACTCAATCTTATGCAAAAACTAATTATCCGATTGTATTGGTTTATACGTTGTCTTGTTACTTTTTAATTCCTCTTTCAAAACAATATAACTTTGGGTATATTCCCGTTGTTATTAATGGATTTATAGCGAGTTAAACACAAGAAATAAACATTTCATGTTTTACCACCGCGCGTTAAACCGTGTCGTAACTATCGATCTTTTATAATTAGCGTACATCGAAGCGCCGAGGTTATACATTTTTTTTATGTACCCGCTCACGTCTTTTGTTAAATTATAGTTTCATTTCTCGGCCGATTTTGACAAATTATATATCATTAGAAAGCTTACGTTACGTAGTTTTTAAATATATAAATATATATTAAGTTTTTCTTCTGATTTGGGCAGCCCGGCGAGTTATAACTTTAATTTTTGCAAATATCATACCGTTTTGGAGTTTTAGAATCTAAATTTACGGTTGACATGTTCGTACTTAATACCGATTCGTAGCGTTTATGTTTGGAGTTCAGTTTAAAAAATTCATCTTGCTTAGGAAAATAGAACTTTGTATACGATAGAAAAAAATGGTTTAAAAATGAAAATAAGTAAGGAATGAAGGCGGAAGAAAGTAGCGCGCGGTCCTAACGCACCGAACTGATGCTACGTTCTTGGCGATTATGCGTTTGGTAAGATACCGGCCATTACATTTCCTTTGCCATGATTATTATATTTTTTATGGAATATATTGAAATATTGTGTTCACGAAACATATCAATAAAGCTAATTATAAATGAAGCTTAATAAATTAACGATTTCAGCTCGTGTTTATAACACAGAAAGGGTGTTAATTTTATGATTAGACGGCGTATATAGCGGACCCTCTTGATATTTTTCGGCTTTGCATACTTCAAATAAAATGGGTGTCAAAAACATTCATCGTTTGTTGTTTATTATCAAAGAGGTAATTATGTATAATTATATTAAAGGTTATTTACCTTAAATTATCAATTAATTAACATTATTTAAAGATTCTTGAAGATCACGTTCGGTGTTACCACGGACTCTAGATGACAATATACGCTCCATGGTGTTACGCAGGTCATTTCGTATTTTGACATCAGTGCATCATTCACTTTATTTTTATGATTAAATTGGCTTATATATATATATAGAATATTTAGTTTCTGACAATCTGTTTGGACAAATTACTTTCAATTTGAAAATTAGGCGTTAAATTTGTCATATAAATGACTACGCAATACAACTACCACGAGAAGACATGGAGGCATCATACATTGTGCTTAATGACCGGACATCTGCACCCCGGTGGTTTATGACACCTTGTTGCTATTTAGTATGTGTCGGCACAGTATCCAATCATAACGAGATAATGGGTTTGTGCTGAAAAGAGGGGCAATAAAACCACAGATCTACCAATAAAAAGATTATTGATAGATTGTTGATTAAACACCGCGATAAAAATGCTCAAACGAAGTGTCAAAATGTATGCAAATTATTGAATAAAAGCAAGTACTTCAATCAAGAATATTTATTTAATGTATTAACACTTAAAATGGGAAGTATATATAACTGCTAATCATGACAATGTCATCTTGTGTTGACACTATCATTACGTCGCAAAATGTTAAAAACAGCGAAGGGTTGAAATCAGATGCGGCACTGTGAGAAATGGATATGCGTATATTATAAAGTCCGTGTTCTGAGGTATTAATGGCCAAAATTGGATATATCGGAAATATACCAACCGAAAAGCACTTCATAAGAAGACCGAAAAGCACTCAATTTATCTCTATGTAGTTGAAAAAAAAATCCGTTTCTAATGTGTAAACCGGTTTAATTAGTTATAAATGGTTACAGTTCATGTATAAGTATACTACATCTTGTTTATTATGAGGTATTAATGCCCAAAATTGGATATATCGGCGATATACCAACCGAAAAGCACTTCATAACAAGACCAAAAAGCACACGTATTTTGCTTAAATCAACAAATTATTAATATATGTTTTCTCTGAATCTATTTAAAATGGTTTATTTATGATTTATTTATGTATATTGAATAATATAGAATAATAGTGGATAGTATACTACATCTTGTTTATTATGAGGTAAAATGTTCGTGCTTGACATATTTATAAAATAGCAGTTTTTTTTTGGCTTAAACATACTTTTGTGCTTTATATTTTAACTGAAATAAATATTAAACGAAGTCATTATTGACTAAATACATATATACATCTCTTCAATCCATTAAAAACGGCCCTCATAGCTTACTTTCATGTATATATAGAGAGAAATTGAGTGGTTTTCGGTGTTTTCGGTGCTTTTCGGCGAGTCTGTGCTGACGCGAGAGTGCCTTTCGGTTGCCTTAAATACTACTGTGCTTTATATTTAAACTTAAATCAGTATTAAACGAAGTCATTATTGACTTAATACACATATACATCTTTTCAATCCATTAAAAACAGCCCTTATAGCTTACTTTCATGTATATATAGAGAGAAATTGAGTGCTTTTCGGTGCTTTTCGGTGTTTTCGGTGCTTTTCGGTGATTGTATGGACCCGTTCAAACGCGCGATTGCACTTTACTGAACAAAATACTTATTTGTTAAAAAAAATCATGATACCTATAGAACACTCTCGCGAATGAGCGAGCTCCCCACTTTATCCCATTACAAATGGTGAAATATTTATAAAGACATCCTTAAAAATGTTATCTGGGTCGCGCGTTATTCTCCCAACACAGATCTTAAAAAGTCACGTGGTATAGGCACCGTGTATTTATATATCGGCTGATTCATTGAAATGATGTTGGTTTAAAGCATACGATATGTGTTTATAATAGTATGCTGTGTGCTTGCCATAGTATGCTGTGTGTTTGTTTTGGTATGCTGTGTGTTCGTGATAGTATGCTGTGTTTTGGTATGCTGTTTGTTTGTCATGCTATTCTGTGTGTTTGTGATGATCGATATGCTGTTTGTTTGTGATGATATGCTGTGTGTTTGCCATAGTCTGCTGTGTGTTTGTCATGGTATGATGTGTGTTTATCAATTTATATTGTGTGTTTGTGATGGTATGCTGTGTGTTTGTGATGGTATGCTGTGTGTTTCATTGAAATAATGTGGTTTTAAATCAAATGATATGTGCTTAAACTATTATGCTGTGTGCTTGCCATAGTATATGCTGTGGGTTTGTTTTTGTATGCGGCGTGTTTGTGATGATATGCTGTGTGTTTGTGATGATATGCTGTGTGTTTGCCATAGTCTACTGTGTGTTTGTCATGGTATGATGTGTGTTTGGCATGGAATGCTGTGTGTTTGCTGTACTATCTTGCGGGTTTATCTATGATGTAAATTGGCGTTATTTTCATTCGAAACACTCGGTTCTTGTCAAAGATCTATTGGTTACGTCAGTCTGTGTGTCTGTCCGTCCGTCCGTCTGTCTGTTTGTCTGTCTGCCCGTCCGATGTATCTGTCTGTCTGTCCGTCCGATGTGTCTGTCGGTGTGTCTGTCGGAATGTCTGTCTGTCTGTATGTCCCTCTGTTCCTCCGTCCGTCCATGTGTCCGTCCGTCCGTGTGTCCTTTTTTCCGTCTGTCCGTGCGTCTGCCCGTCCGTCTGAATGTCCGTCTGCCTGTACGCTGCCTGTCCGTCTGCCTGTCCGTCCGTCCCTGCCTGCGTCCATTTATCCGTCTGTCTGTCTTACAGTCTGTCGGATATACGGGCATATGGACGGACACACGGGCGGACGAATGGGCGGACAGACAGAAAAACAAACAGACAGACGCACGGACAGACGGACATACAGAAAAAGAACATACGGACGAACTAAGGAACAGAGAAACATACATACAGACTGACACACCGAGAGACAGGCAGAAAAAAAAACAGACAGACGGACCGACACACACACATATAGACAAACAGACAAACATAAAGACAGACAGACAAACAGAAAGACACACAGACAAACAGAAAGACGCACGGACAGACGGACAGATGGAAAAACGGACATACGGACTGACGGACATACGTAGGGCGTAACCATTATATCTTTGACAAGAACCGAGTTTTCCTAATGAAAATAACGCCAACTTACATCAAAGCGAATGAATAGGACATCATGTTAGATAAACCCGCAGGATAGTACAGCAAACTCACAGCATACAATACGAAACACACAGCATACAATGTCAAACACACAGCATACCATGACAAACACACAGCAGACTATGGCAAACACACAGCATATCATCACAAACACACAGCATATCATCACAAACACACAGTATACCATCACAAACACACAGTATACCAAAACAAAAACACAGCATACTATGACAAGCACACAGCATATTATTATAAGCACACATCATATGATTAAACCCACATCATTTCAATGAAAAACTCAGCATAAATTGTTAAACACACAGCATACTATGACAAACACACAGCACACAATGACAAATACACAGCAGACTGTTATAATCACAAAGCATACCATGACAAACACACAGCATATCATCACATACAAACAGCATATCATCACAAACACACAGCATACCATGACAAACACACAGCATACCAAATCAAACACACACCATACTATGGCAAGCACACAGCATACTATTATAAGTACATATCATATGATTTAAAACCCACATCATTTCAATTAAACAGCCGGTTTATCAAAAGTCAACAGGAGACCGACGAGGCGTTCCATATTCTGACACTACGGAATACCATTAAGGCCATCGTGGTTACACATTAAAATCCAGAGGGCGACAATGCGATAGTGCGATAGTACGATGGCGACAATGCGATAGTAAGATGGCGACAATGCGATAGTACGATGGCGACGATGCGACAGTACGATGACGACAATGCGAAAATACGATGGCGACAGTGCGATAATACGATGATGTTTTATGACAGGATCTCACATTTGTTATGATCAAAAAGGGGCCAAAATATATTAATTTTAAAAAGAATGATAATAATTGTGTTCACATATCACTTACACATGTTGATCGCAAGCTGATTTATTATATACATATTTAATTATTTATAAATGAAATTATTTAGCAAATTATATAAATAAAGACATATTTGTGAGACGCATCCCACAAATGCAATGACTAATAATTATGCAACAATGTGACTGACACCTTTTTATATTTAAAACCGAATCACAAACTCACTTTAGATCAGGTGTGCTAATGCTTTAATCAATAATTATGTCAACTTGTGAAAACAAATTGTCAGCTCTAATAACTGCTCATTCCAATGTTAAATTATTCGTAGATTACATTGCCTTATATTTATTGAAGAAACAAAAAACTCGCATTAACCGTGGTTTTTAAACTCGTCATTCCTGTATTTCGGTCACGCAAATACAAAAAGAGCAATACTTAAATTGTGGTATTCTGACGTAT
This sequence comes from Dreissena rostriformis, assembly GCA_007657795.1. Taxonomy (NCBI): domain Eukaryota; kingdom Metazoa; phylum Mollusca; class Bivalvia; order Myida; family Dreissenidae; genus Dreissena; species Dreissena rostriformis. The sequence continues at coordinate 6,291 of VMBQ01004527.1, forward strand.
AGGATCTGCGTTTAATTGAGGACCGTCAAGTGCTTATAACACTGAATTCCGGATACAGCAATTAATTATTGTAATCGTGAGTCTTGCGAAACTTCCTGATTTAAATATTTCTTAAGCAGACTCACGGTGCATAACCATATCGGTGCCCCTCTCGGATGAAACGCTATAGCGGTATCCCTCTCGGATCCGGTACCGGTCATTCTCGAATAAAAACATGATTCTGTGTGGATGTGGATGGTCATCCACAAAACAACAATTTTTTGTTTAAAAGGGACACGGGCCATTCAAAGTAAGTATTGCACGGAACATTCGAACCATTCTGCTTTGTAGTTCTATGTTTATTTTCTTCACTTTTTTAGTGATTAATTATATATAAGCGACACAGTCGAGGGATGCTCCGCTATAACATATGAATTGTATTATTGTTAAATGTGTTTTGCTTGTATAATGCAAATATCTGATCGCCTTGATTAAATAAGTTGTATAAAATAATGAAAGATATGGTTTAAACGAGAACAGACCCTTGACATTGTCAAAAATATTGAAAATCTGTCTACTTTCTGTTTGTATGAAGCACGGGTATTCCTCTCCAATACATGTATGTGATTATATATACCTTCACAGGCAACCTCTCGGATGGAGTTGGTCTACTGTTGCATAAGATTCGGAAACTATTGTAAACCCCGACAGATAATTTGTTTTAAATATCAATTATTGAATGATTACTGTTCAATTTTGATTTATTTTTTTATTGCAATTATAACAATAGTTTAAGCATTTACAAAATTAAGCTTGTTACTGTAACATGTTATTTAAGGTTTTATGTGATACAAATCAAAATCTGCAAAACAGGCTTTGACGTAAAACAGTTTAGAAATAGAAAACGTTTTTGTAACATATTCCTGGTGTTAATATGCGCTCTTTATCTCAGGAGCTTTCACTATGTTCTGTTCCGAGTGTGCCTTTTGAACTTAAGCGTTCCGTGTATGATTTTAGGTTTATTATCAGCACAGATGAGCGACCAATATTAGTGAAGTGCAACCTAATTTAGTTACAGTTTTGTCCCCTTGTTTTAAATTCAACATTGTTATTTTTGTAAACAAAAGGTTTTCAAGTTAAATTTGGAAGCATATCCAGTGACATATGTTATAAAGTTACATGAATAATTCTTGGAAATAATAAATTATGTGTTTATAATATTGAAGAGAACATCAATGGATTAAATATATTGCCAGTATTCCGAACATACATGCACGGTGTAACTTTGTAAATTCTAGACTAATCTTGCCAGGAATACTGTCCTATTTCTGGATCTAAGTATAGGAAAACGAAGACAGCACAAATCTTGATAAGTCGCTAGGTTTCTAAATGCAAGCGGTACGATGAAGTCAGAGCGAGCTTTGGGCAGTGGTCTCCTGTTAGCCACTGGAGCAGCGTTCATCTACTACACAGTCTGGGTCATTGTACTGGTCAGTTTTATCTTCACTTGTATTATGTATTGGGACAAACTCGTACGATTTGGCAAGTTGCAATAATTCAACTCTCAGCTTTATAAACCCAAAGGGTTGCTGAGAGTCCCAGAGCCGCCACAGCAAAAATTATTAACAGCTCTGGCTTGTTTATATTGACTAACAATTTGGCATGCCCCATTTAGATGCCTACAAGAGGAATGTATTGTTTTAGCCATAAAAGGTTATTGATTATATGTTAAATTGGTAAATAGAGGATATTTGTTGGATTCGTTGGAATATCGATTTTATTTCACGAGTGATCATAGAAAATAATATTTTCACAAGTGGCGCAGCCAGGAGTGAAAATATATTGTTTCTACGATCACGAGTGAATTAAAATCGATATTCCAACGAATCCAACAAATTTTTCACCGTTTATTTACATTGTAAAGAGTTTAACTGGAGAATTTTGCTTGAATAATGACGTCATTTCGTCAAAAAATGACGTCATTTCGTAAAAAAAAACAGTTTTAAATACCATTTTTATTTCACTGATATTTCTCTATAAACCACCGGAAAGCATATAATAAAGCTGTTTAGCCCGCACTAAAGTTTACTTGAGCCTTGTGTTTTTTTTTCTAAAAAGTAAAACTCATTCAATACTTAAGGGTGATATGGCATTGCACTCTGTTATCACATGTGGTATATCTAAAACAACACTGGTGTACTAACTGATGTCAGATGAGAATCAAAATGTACCTTATAAGTTTTATTCCATGCATATATTATATTGTTTTCAAAAGCCTTAAAAAAAATAATAATTAGTTTACAAGTAATAAAACAACTGTAGTGATGTTTCAATTTTAAACTGCCTTAGAAGTATTCATGTTATACAGTATTTGATTTCAGCCATTTGTGGATGAAGATCAGGTACTCATTCACAATTTGTTTCCTGATCGTTCGTATGCACTGGGTATTCCACTTCTGGCTGGTGTGATAGGTCTCGCTTTCATAGGTTAGTTGGGTGTTACCATTTTCTTTGGTTGAATGGACTTGTTTACAAATTTTCGTATTTTTGAAAAATGTCATTAAATAAATTTACTACTTAATATATAATGTTTGGAATAGTCTGAACTATTTATAAATGAAAGGAAAGACGTTGAATACAAACATATTGCCTTTCCCTGGATTCGAACCTGTGACCTCAGAAGTAAAAGTAAACTCGCTACCACTGCACCATTCAGGCTTCAGACATGAGTGCATTTTAAGTACTATTTAAATTCATAGACGCCAAATTATTAATGAAAAGCGTTTCAAAAGCTTTATTATTTTCCTAATTTCTATTGGTGAATATCCATAGATAAATCTATATTTTGTCAAGTGTTCTTTGTGAGGAGTGCTTTTTCGTTTGTTGAAATATAATGAAGATTCTTTTGAATCTATGACAATTTTTGTTTTAAGGGCATTTTTTCCAAACTTTGAAAAAGTCCCTTTATAAGAATGCCCTATTACTTTAAAGCCAACCCATTCGAAAGACAAAAAAATCTTGTCGGATACGAGATCCGATAACTCTTTAAATTTGTCGGACCTCACCAAATTTTATCAGCCTCGTTCTTCTTTAACCAAAGAAAAGGAAATACCTTTTTAAGTTTTTATTGTAATTATGACGATTTATTATGTCTTTCAAAATGTTTAACAATTCTAAATACAATAAAATAACAACTTAATTAAAACCCATTCTATGAAAACATGGTTAAACATAGCCTAATCAAGAGAAAGTGAAAATCATAATGGCGACGTCCGTGCCGAGACAAGTATTTTTCGTCTTTTTATAACCTTTAATAATTTTGTTTAATTTCTAAATGCCACTCACTTTCCAGCCAAAGCATGATATCAGTAAGAAAGTGATTAGTGTTTATTTCGTTTTAATATTCGCTTCATATCTCGACTTGACTCGCTTCGAATTTTATTAGCAGGAGCTGTAATTTTGTGATCCCGCTAAGAAATTGCATAGCGAGTAAAGTCGTAATATAGAACGAATATTAATACGAATCTAAGAATTGCGCTTGGAGTTTGTAACGTCACCGGCAAAGAAAGCCTGTTCGACTGGTCGTTAAAATTTATTTAAAGTTAAATAATCTATTGAAGTAAAATAAACATAAAATAGTCTGTATTTTTGTTTCTTGACATATTCCTAGTTTCGTGTTCATTTTTAATCAAAGTTTTTCATATTGTTGGTTTCTTTTGTCGGACACGAGGTCCGACAATTTCGGAAATATTATCGGACCTCGTCAAATTTTATCGGATTTGTCCGAGATCCGACGTCTTTCCCATGGGTTGTTTAAAGCTCACACAGTCTTGTCTTTTTTCAGGTGGTTTTGTGGCAGTTGTTCAGTTGGGACAGAAAAAGAAAAGGAGTTGATAATGTTATGTTGTACATGTATATATCCAATAAAATTTTAATCATAATTTAAGCCTTACATTTGCAGTTGAGTTATCATTTTAGTGATTCATATTAGTACTTTATGCAGAACTTACCTATTAAACAAAAGATGTCCAAATATAGTGAACATTTATACTTTTATTGTTTTGAACAATCATAGTCAATTTGATGTAATGAAACCGTGAGGGCGCATTGACAATTATTCAAACACGCTGTATGGTTTGAGCAGTGGTTGGTACTTACGGTCCTCACTGTTGATGCATGTATCCACCAACACCTAAATTACACATATGAGCCGCGCTGTGGGAGAACGGGGCTTAATGCATTTGCATAAAGTACATGTATTGTCCCCGATTAGCCTGTGCAGTCCACACCGCCTAATAAGGGACGACACTTTTTACCGTAACTGGACTTGAGCTGAGAAAATATCTACTTTATCATAAAAGCAGAAAGTGTCGTCCCTGAGTAGCCTCTGCAGACTTCACAGACTAATATAGGACGATGAATTAACCCTTTGAGCGCTGGAACCGGATTTTGAAGGCCTTTGCAAACAGTTTGGATCCAGATGAGACGCCACAGAACGTGGCGTCTCATTAGGATCCAAACTGTTTGCTATTCTGATAGTATTCTTTGAAAAAAATCGATAAAAATGCTAATTTTTAGAAATTCAGCAGACGACATTTTAACAGACGACAAATTTCCCAGCATGCAAAGGGTTAAACAACGTTTACCCAGAGCAAGGCTAATATAAAGTAGTAAACTATAAATTTGTATCTTTATTTATTTCTTAAGTATGCACAACACACTTGGCAGGATTTGTATGATAAATTGCTGTAATTAAAATGTTAATTAGAGCTTTGGCACAAATGTGACTTATACCCTCACACCACTTTGTCAAGGGCAAATAACTCATGAATGTGTGAATCACTTGTTCATGGAAACTGTTTTACACATCAACACTTCATGTTGATGAAATATTTGAAGTTTCAATTTACTGGCTTGGGCACTGGAAGGAGCTTGCTCCACAAATGTTTCATTTTACTGCTATGCTTCATGGTGATGACATATTTGAAATTTCTAATCACTTAATCTAATCACTTGAGAAATATTAAAGTAACATTATAACATTGCTTTAGGACAAGCCCATTGCCTCACTGAGTGACTATTATTCCCTACAGGGTTATAATGACTTCTTTAGGTGCATCTATTCTGTGGTTAACCTCAAATTTACCATGCTTAACATCTGAAAGATTAGGCCTGTTTATCTTACAGTCAAAATGAATTTTATGTCTACAATTATATTAATGTTAAGGTAATTTCTTTCACATGCAAGTTTGAATATATTGCCCACCTAGATTGATCTAACATTTGCATGAATACCTGTTTTTCTAAATACTAATTATTTAATGGTTGTTATGAATACAATACAGGAAATCAAACACTTGCCACATTTTATATTATTTATTTTTGCAACTACAATATGTCATATATACAAGATTCTTTATAAGACAGGCGGCAGGTCCCTATTCAGCCCACTTCTCCACTCTATGTGAGATCTATCACGGTGTGGGGAGCTCTATGAGGTTCTCAATGTGGTGTCGAGGGCTCGATATTTGTCGGCAATCGTCACCTGAAATACACCAAATGAGCCTCTTGTGTTGTGGCCACATCAGGGGTGTGATTTAAGAACCACCTAAGGGGAGGAAAATGCCCTTCAAGGTTCATCCAAACTTTTCATTTCTATATAGATCCAGCAAAGTTCATAACAATTTGTTAAATTAGTTTGAAAGGAAGGAAATCAGCTGAAAGGAGGAAAAATCACGCCCCTGCCACATGTATAACCATCCTTACGGCGGGTATCTAGCTCAGCTATTAGAGCCATTGACTGCAGATCGAGGAAACAAACCTTCCGGGCAATATAACTTTTTGGGAAGACAGGTGCTAATATCCTTAATACAGCAATTCCCCCCATCCACCTCTGATTCATGTAGGGCAATGTCAGTAACTGGCTTAAATATTTGCACTTAGTACTGGTAGACCAGCTTACCCAGGAAAGCCTTGAGTTGTTTAAGAGACTGCCATGATACTGTTAAACCATTAATATTTATGCGCATGACATTTGATTATTTTGTTAATGGCAGTTTCGTGGGCACTTAAATTTGTGTATTTCTTCATGAAATGCCATTGGTATAGTGCTGCACCTGTGGTGGTGTACCCAACTGTCAACCTGACAATAAGGCAATTGATCCCTGTTATGCAAACACAGCAAGTCACTGTTGGAAATTAGCTGCGACTACAAAGTTGCAATGAAACAGTGGACCTCCACTTAAGAGATTAACCAATAATTTTTAACTTTTAAATTAGTCCAAAAATAGGTCAATGTCAAGGTCAGGTGATGTGGGTGTGTTGATAGTTTTTAAAGAAATCATCCATGCAAGTATCAAAGCTTTGTAGGAAGCCTTATTGATGTTAGACACACAGGAGTCATTTTGGGTTAACCAAAAATATGACCTTCTAAATATAAAAATTGTCATTTTGGGTTTACCAAGAATATTGATAGTGTGAGAAGACAACATCCATGTAAGTATCAGAGCTTTGTAGGAGGCATTATTGGAGGAATATGAAATGTGTCATTTTGGGTAAACCTCGTATGAACAGAGGGACGGACCAATCCTTATATGCCTTCCTAGATGCCAGGGGCATAAACAGATAACATGGAATACACAGCGTTATTGCATAGGCAGCTAAATCATCTACAATGAATATCAAGGGTCAATCAAACCCACTCTGTAGTACACCAGCCTCTTTGAAGAGTTTAAGTAGATTAGAATGTTGAACCCAGATAAACTGTCCGTATATAATATCACTGTAATAAAGATACAAAATGCACATCCCGTTTCACGTTATGTTTTTATGATAAACATGCTATTAATTAATTTAATAATGTATACTTTATTGTACTGCTATAAAAACATAATTTTGTTTGTGAAGGTATACCTGTTAAACAAAACAGTAAACCTGTTAATCAACACTAACCTGTTATTCTACTTATTAATTTGTGTATGTTTTATATTTTGATATCAAACAAAAGACTAAAGGGAATAAGTGAATAACTACAAAAGTCACTCAGTCAATGATATTACAAAAAGAAACCAAATGCCATCATCAAAATGAGCCTGTTTGCTGTATTAAAAAACATTCAACTACATCTCAGTTATCCCTCATGGTGTTATTTAATTGATGAAGACATTATCGTGGGATACAATACAGTCTTAAATTTGGAGTAAAAACCATAAAACGTTACAACAATTCACAACTTACGGAGAAGTTTTGCATGTATCTCGTCCATTCGTTTGTTCAGTAGAACCTGTGATTGCTGCAGACGGTGGATGTTCTCACGATGCTGGTGTAACTGTCATGGAGAATAACAAACCAGGAATAGTGAGTGACTGTGACATGGCCCTTGCAGCAGTATCGTATGAGCCTCGCTCAGAGAAAACTGGGCTAACCCTTTGCATGCTGGGAAATTTGTCATCTGCTAAAATGTTGTCTGCTAAATTTCTAAAATTAGCATTTTCTTTGATTTTTTTCAAAGAATACTATCAGAATAGCAAACAGTTTGGATCCTGATGAGACGCCACATTCCGTCTCATCTGGATCCAAACTGTTTGCAAAGGCCTTTAAAATCCGGTTCCAGCGCTCAAAGGGCTAACATGTGCGTATAGTGTAGCCTTACAAAATCAATAGATCTTTATTGATGATAAAGTGTCAACAAAAACGTGTCTAGCGCATGATGAGGGGATTTGTTTAGTAAGTTTTGGCCAAAAGGAGCTTAAATTGCAACAAAATGAAAGGTTAAAGACCAAGGCCCATAACTCTGACCTGCAATAAAGAGGAAATTATGCCACTTTTTTGTACTTGGAAACGTAAGGCCCTTTCTCTAGCTGACATATACACGTAGCATGGGATTGCATTGCAGCAAGTTGGGTCAAGGTGAAAGTCACTGTTGCCAAAAATATACAAAAGGTTTGCATTCAGTTACTTGAGTTTGGATGGAGTCAATGCGCTGAAATGTGTGTGTAAGTATCTGACTCTGAAACAAATTTGCACATCAACACATTAAAACCAGGGATAATAAAAAAAAAACTGGTGTAAAGTAAAATTGTGATACAGAAAGCAATATATTGTTTCAATGAAATGCGGTACATACATATACAGGTATATCAATATACCCCTACCTTCACCCAATGGGAAAATGTGAGGTCTCTGGGATGTTTGTTAGGGAATAGACAGTATGAAGCGTGAGAGGTTTCATCAAATTTAAACACAAATTGAACAAGAGATGTGTTTGTCAGAAACACAATGCCCCCTTTAGATTGCGCCGCTTTGAAATAAAATTTCAATATATCATTTGGCAGCTTTAGATATTATCTCCCTTTTCAAGCTTATTACTTCCCTTGGATTGTTTTTTTTACCTTTGACCTTGAAGGATGACCTTGACCTTACACCACTCAAAATGTGCAGCTCCATGAAGTACAGATGCATGCCAAATATCAAGTTGCTATCTTCAATATTGCACAAGTTATGGCCAACGTTAAAGTTTTCGGACAGACAGACAGACAGACTGACAGTTCAACTGCTATATGCCACCCAACAGGGGGCATAACAAGTTATTTGAAGATGAAATGCTAACACACCAACCAGTTTTTTTGTCAAATGTCCAAATGTCAAAAAGTATACATTTTACCCAAATGACTGCCATAAATTCCCAATGAAGTTTTCCACACAAAAAAAGAAAACAAAAGCAACATTAGTTTATTTCCTTATCCTGCTCTATATAATGAGCCTCAGTAATTATAATATTGAAAACACTTACTCTCAATTTTTAAGTATTTGTTTACAAAAAGAAAATTACAACAATTTCCCAGTTTTAGTCAAAAGGACGCGATTTTTCCCCAATTTAAAGGGCCTGTGCAGGCACCATTCCAAAAACAATGAAAAAAACCAACATGGTCACTTCAGACTTTGTGGGAGTATTACAATGCCATTAAGAACTTTGGTTCCCATACCGATCTACATACCACACTTAATCATTGTTTAAATAAAATGCACATGATTTTTTAATGCCACATGGAAAAAGAACTGTTCATGGTTAAAAACCACAATAGACCTACATGGATCAAGTTCCGTTGTCTAGCCATCTCTGCCTGTTCAGCCACCAGCCTCAGGTCAGTCAATGACGGCAGATAGGTGTCGGCCAGTTCACGCTGGGTGGGACTGAGGTCTGTAGACTGAATCACTGGACATTGTGACTTCCTGAAACAGACCAGGTGTCTGTCTTATTAAACATCATACAATAAATTTAAGTAAAGATGCAAATTTTGGACAAGTGTAAATGCTAGTAAAAACTTATATGATAATTTATATATAATTTTCAGTTATTCTATTCACTGCCTTTCAATCATTTACATCTCCTTTATTCAAGCAAAATATTGATCATAAATTGAATAAAGATTCAGCCAAACTAAACAAATGGAAGGGGAGCCCGGAGAGGGGAAGGGTGACTTCTTTTCGTGAAAAATAAAAAAAGGTAAACTTTGTTCATTGTATTTGTGCTGTTTTCAAGTAAGTACTTCATTCAAGTATCAATTCAATATATAAGCCATGAGGAATGTTTTTTATTAAAAATGATATGCTATTATGAAGTAATACTATATGTTATGCTATAAAATCCTCAATATAGCCATTAAAACACTTTGGGTCTGTGTCTGTATTTACCAAAACATTGACAAATGAAACAGTGACAAAAAAGGGAAGGACATATTTTAAAAGGGTAGCGCATAGAAATGGAAGGGGGCCACACATTTTTAAAAAGTGGGGCATAAAAATGGAAGGAAAGCTCCCACCTTTTCTGCTCTAGCTAGATCCCTATATATGAGCATTGCTCTATGAAAATGGTGCTTAATGCATTTGCATAGTGTTGTCTCAGATTAGGTACGACACTTTCTGCCTTAACTGGATTTTTGCTAAGAAGAACCCAACTTTAAACGAAAAATTGCATAAAATTGGAAAGTGTTGTCCCTGATTTGCCTGTGTGGACTGCAAGGGGTTATCTGGGACTACACTTTATGCACTTTTTCCCAGAGTGTGGCTTATATATCTGTTGTTAGCTAAAAAAATTGTGTTGGTTTAACCCTTTGCATGCTGGGAAATTTGTCGTCTGCTAAAATGTTGTCTGCTAAATTTCTAAAATAAGCATTTTCTTCGATTTTTTTCAAAGAATACTATCAGAATAGCAAACAGTTTGGATCCTGATGAGACGCCACGTTCTGTGGCGTCTCATCTGGATCCAAACTGTTTGCAAAGGCCTTCAAAATCCGGTTCCAGCACTCAAAGGGTTAAATGTGTTGAAGGATCTGTGATACACCATGCTCCTGGATATCAGTAGAACTTCACTTTGTCAAATGGAATGGCACCGACTTCCCATATGATTTCATAGTATTGTCCCTAAAATCTGGCCACTGGTTACAGAGAAAGAGGTAAGACATGAACGTATACATTATAGGTCACTATAAGGTGTATACAATGTACTAATTTCAGTCCCATAAGTATGAGACAAATATTTTAAGTAGTTTTAATGGGCAGGTAGTATCCAAACCTCTTGATAATGAATTTTTCCATTACGTTTACAGACAGCACTTTTTGGGGATTTTTGCAGTACAATTGGCAGAATTTCTTTCTTATCAATTTATTACAGATTTAAATGCAAACATACAGCATTTTAATTATAGATAATTAAACATAATAAAGTAAATTCAGTGAACTATTGAGCTGTGTAAGAGAAAACAACAACACAAAGTTGTAAGAAGAACTGGATTGCTTCATTTATACAGAGTTATTAAAAATGTTTATTGTTTTTCATTTAATCAGTTAACAACAAAAGATGTGTTTGTCAGAAACACAATGTCCCCCCCTGCGCCACNAGCTCCATGAGATACACATGCATGCCAAATAGGAAGTTGCTATGATCAATATTGCAAAAGTTATGACCAATTTTCGAAACCTAAACGCAAGTGTGAAGGAATTTCACTGTTCTGTATTCCACTCAAGATTCTATTAAAACATTGTGCGATGTGATTTCAAAATAAAAATAATTGCAAAGTAAACACTCATAGCTTATATTTGTCGTTTGCTATGGATTAATCACTTGACATGCTTTTGAAGTTCAGATACACAGATTGGGTACACAGTTTTTTTTTTAAACAATTGCTATCTGAAAATCAATATTTGACACAGACCTGTAAACCATGACAGACAACATTTGTTTGCAATCAATCCTATTTAGGACTGGACCCACAAGTACAAGTATTGTATTCAAATAAAAGACATACTATGATTATGTTAACAGTGACTATCAAACATTGGACTTGTTAGTTTTAAACCATTTAGTTTTATAAGCTAGTTGAGAAACTTCTCTTGAAGCGATTTATCAGTCTACTGATTGGTGCTCAATACAATGTAGAGCTACAGGTTATTAATGCTCTGATAATGAATTAAGCACGTGCAACAACAGTCAGCGGCTTATAATTCCAATAATTGTTTGTACAGGCACATTCAAACCTTACATTTATTGATTTACTTTTGTGTGTAGCTAACATATACCTTGAGTTTTTCTCAATAGCTGATCTGCATGTATGAATTATTTATACAGCAGTGTAGAAGTCACATGGAAGTGGATTAAAATGTGTTCATATTATAATAAAACTCGTTTTGAAAATAAATTTTCTATAAACATTTCCTAATAAATTACAGAACTCAACTGCTTGAAGTGTGTTGAATAGACAAGTAGGGTTGATAACATTGTTCAGTGGATTTAATACATACATGTACTTATAAAGCAGTGTAAAAGTCACATGGTAGTGGATAAAATGTTCATACTATAATCAGACTGTTTTGAATTTTCTATATACATTTCCTAATCAATAACAGAACTGAACTGCTTGAATCGCTTTGAATGGACAAGTATGGTTGAAAACAATGTTCAATGGATTTAATACATAGTTAAAACAGGCATTGCACTGGATTTATTTGGAGTAATTATTATGTTTACATTTAAAACATACCTCTAAAAGTGCTGACTTTAGTGAGGCTAATACCATAATTTGTGTAGGAATAAAATCTTAGCATAGTCCAGTTATTTCAATAAATATATTAACTAGCACATTATTCATGAACACTGGAAGCAAATTAATACATTAACAAGCATAGGACTCATAAGAGCTGGAAACCAACATATAACAGATGAAATATTTTATAGCTAAAAGCTGATATTCAGAAGTATTGACTGTAGAGGAGGTACATAACATGTTAGATATGTCAACCTCTGATTGGGACTGAGTAAGAAATGGGATCTGGAGTATCTGCCATCAAACATTACAGGTAGGAACTTACATTTTTCCAAACGTGTGCGGACTGCACAGACTTATCTGGGACCACACTTTACGCACATGCATTAAACCCCTTTTTCACAGAGCAAGGCTCATATAAATCAGTACTTGGAACTTATTACCAAGAAAGGACTGTGACTGGTGACATGACTAACCAGAATCCACTAATATCATTGAATTCACATTTGGAAAGGAATACAAATATTTGTTGTGCCTTTAAATTCAATGCTTGTTCTTTGCTTTCATTTCATTTTAAATTGAAAAGTGTGTTTATTAACTGTATTTTGTATTTTACACCTTCATCTTTGGTATGATCGTACTGTATAATTAATATCATGTGACATGCCTATTCTCAGCAATGTGCTCCTGAATTACATACAGCATAATTAAATGAAACTTGAAATTTACTCATGTTAATAATTAACATACAATGAACTTCCAAATTAGCAAACAACATTTTCTATGAATATGAATGTAGTGCTGGTGTATTCCAGTAATGAACATGTCAGGATTCTGGTAAGTCATGTTACCCTCTGATACTGTCCCAAATCAAATTAAATTTCAATATCAGCAAGAACTTTTTATAATGCAAACAATAATGACATGAAATAATTAAGACGTTCTGTAAAGACATGGAAATAAAGCATGTAAAAGGCAAGTTGCAATTTGAGTGAAAGATTTGAGGTAGTATTGTCATAAAATGAGAATAAATAAATAGCTGCTCATGTAAAGACTTACAAGTTCATACACAAAAGATACATGCATGTGTTTGTTACAAAGGCATAAGAGTCATTATATAAATCAGGCCCTTTCTGTCTATTTTGGGAAAAAGTTCCTAGCAAAATGGGGATTTTTCGAGTCGCGAAATCTTCCAAATTGGGATGAAATGTCATCGACAAAAGCATTATTTAGGCAGGGTTTTTTCCAGCCATTTTGGATAAAAATCATTTAAATTATGGTTATATATTTTGTAGGTTGTTAAAAAAATAAAATTGAGATATAGAGTCTAATAATCATAAGTCATAAGACACNTAGACCTAGGAAGACATTTTATTATATGTATTTGATAACGGTCAAATTCAGTTTTATAGAAATATAGGTTGTTAAGTTGAGTAAATTTTTGTCAGGATTGCAAACTTTTCCAACTGCTTTTAGACTGACAGACACAATGTGAATTAGTTCAGGAACACCTACTTGAGAACATTTATAGCCCTTATTCAAATGACAAATTACTTATTTCTACAAGAAACATCCATCTGCTACATATTTGATAATAAATAAATTGAAACATGTGCGATCACTTCAAAAAAAGAGAACATAAATTCAGTTACGCACACAATAAATAAGAATTACCCTAGAATATAATCACACTTGCTTAGCAAAGTTTCTGATGTACAATGTACAGACACTTGGTCCATTAATACATAAACTAAGGTAAATTTGTACGACTAAGAATGTTTGTTTTGTTTGTTCAAGAAATGCCTTTGAGAAGTCAGAGGGGAGAACACTTCCATAGACTGATTTTGCAAAACGAGATGTGCATAACAAGGTGTAAAACCTCTTTAAGCATAAATCTAGTTGAATTGTACAACAATATTTATTTTGATGCACATTTAACAATCACAGTTTTCATTGAGGTTAATTCCGTAATGTTTATCCTTTTGTTTCCCAATCCATGAAAATAATGCTGGCAATTTATCATTTTTGCTTAATGATTATACTGTCGCAATATGGTCAGCGCTTGTACATTGTTCAATAAACGACACTTTACCACGGGATCTGTAGTTCACATTTTTTTTCACATGGAAGAGGCTTTATCTTACCAGGACAGTCGATCTTCCTAAACCATTTGAAACTGGTGTTGCTGCTTGATTAATATCCAGAGTTGTTTCTAGCCATTAAATTTAAATTAGTTTTTTCACAAATTTTTCAAGATTTGGTGAGTTGTTTGTTCTTTCGATCAACTTCAATTTCTACTGCATGACTACATTTGCAGGTCAAACAAATCAACAAAGAAATAACCTACACATTTTCAAAGACCGGTACTGATTGGATGATAGGGAAAGAATAACCGATGACATCTCAAAAATGCTTCTAGTGCAATATGCAGATAATACTGACAGTGCAATATGAGGCGAGATTTCAGGGGCGCTTATGAAATATACCACAGAATTGGTTGAAACCGCCCTCAGCCCCATTTTGTGTTCTCAGAAACAACCAATGTCACAAAAAAATCCACAGATTTGAAATCACAACCCTGCAGAATAGAGGTGGTTGCAAAGTAATTATTTTAATATAAATTGTGTTGGGAGGAACAAGTAATGTTCAATAAATGGAGGGAGTCTATTAAAGAAGGTGGTTTGACTATACTTTAATTACATGTAGTAAGGCCATTGGCAATTGCAACTGTCAACAATTGAATGACTAAAGCTTTGTCACAAACATGACTAATACCCTTTATAAGTCACTGGCTAATAACTCAGGAATTGCCGCATTATGCAAAAAAGGTCTTATGCCATATGCGTACAGCGTAGCTCCAGACCAGCCTGCACATTCTTGCAGTCTGGTCAGCAATTATGCTGTCGACTGTAAAGTCACGCAAGTTTTTGTTTTCATAAGTGGACAGATGCACAGGTTGGTATGGAGCTTGGCTGGACGCATATGGCATAAGACTTTTTTCCCATGACGCAGGTTGAATGTGCGGATAACTATGAATGAAAGTGTTTAGCAAATCTGCACCTTATGGTGATAATTTATTTAGAGCTTCAATTTTATTGCTTGAGAAATGTAGAAGTACCCGGTATTTCGGTCCACAAACTTTTTACATTTTATGCCACTGCCAGGCTCATGGCTACATTTAAGAACACATGACTCACAAATATGTGGGTAATTGTCCATAAAAGCCTTATGCACATTTACACTTCGTCGTATTTTCAATTTAATTGCTTGAGAAATGTGGAAGTGGTTTGCTCATCAAACGCGTATTTTGTTTTGGAGTCAAACAGACCTTAAGAGTGAACTCAATATATTGCCTATCTGTGGGTGTATAATGATTCACTGGATTACAACAAGTACATGTGAAGGCCGGTCTAGATCCAGAAAAACTACCACAGCACTACATTCCCTCTCATACTGCCCCACCCACCTCTCCATATTCTGTACGTCCCCATTCAGTTCCTCCAAGTAGTCCTTCCAGCTGGCCTCCTCCCTACCAAGTCTGTAAAATACATGTACATAACTTGTAGGACATGATAGGAACAGGCAAATACATGCATACATATAGGAACATCTGAATAATTATACTGATAGGAACTTACTTATATTAATTTTAATAGGAACTTACACTTGTTTATACAGATAAAAAGCTTACTTTTAATTACTAATACATGTAATTATACTACATGGAACTTGCTTATATTCATTTTAATAGGAAATTCATTTTTTCACACTGATAGGAACTTACAAATAATTATTCTGATTGGAACTTACAAATGATTATATTGACAGGAAATTCATTTTTTAATACTGATAGGAACTTACTAATATTTATACTGATAGAGTCCCGCACATGATAGAACCACACTCGCAAGCTCACACCTGTTTATTAAATCTCATACCTGTTTATTTCCTTCTCCTACCTGTGATTTTTCTCTCATACCTGTTTATTCTCTCTCATACCTGTTTATTAACTCTCATACCTGTTTATTCACTATCATACCTGTTTATTCTCTCTCATACTAGTACCTGTTTATTCTCTCGTACCTGTTTATTCCCTATCCTATCTGGTTATTCTCTCACACATGTTTATTCTCTCTCATACCTTTTAATTCTCGCTCATAAATCTGTATCCTCTCTTATACATGTTTATTCTTTCATACCTGTTTATTTTCTCACACCTCTTTATTCTTTCTCATACCTATTGATTCTCATTTCTGTTTATTCCCCCCACATATGTGTTTATTCTCTCGCATACCTGTTGATTATCTCATACCTGTTTATTCTCTCTCATACGTGTTTATTCTCTCTCATACCGGTATATACCTGTTTATTTTCTCTCATATAACCCTGTTTATTCACTCTCACACATGTTTCTTTTCTCTATTACCTGTTTATTCTCTTCCATACCTGTTTATTCACTCTAATACCTGTTAATTCTCTCTCACATCTATTTATTCTCTCTCATACCTGTTAATTCTTTCTCATACTTGTTTATTCTCTCTCATACCTGTTTATTCCCTCTCCTATCTGGTTATTCTTTCACACCTGTTTATTCTCTCTCATACCTGTTTATTCTCTCTCATAAATCTTTACTCTATCCCTATACATGTTTATTTCCTCATACCTGTTTATTTTCTCACACCTCTTTATTCTCTCTCATACCTATTGATTCTCTCTCATTCCTGTTTATTCCCCCTCATCCCTGTTTATTCTCTTGCATACCTTTTTATTCTCTCATACCTTTTTATTCTCTCTCATACTGTTTATTCTCTATCATATATACCTGTTTATTCTCTCTCATATAAACATGTTTATTCTCTCTCATATATACAGTCTACTCTCGTTATCTCTAAGTCGGCGGGATCAAGAAAAAAAAATCGAGATAACGAGAGTTTGAGATATCCAATTAGGCGTTTTCAAAGAAAAAATGAGACCAAAATTTACCTTGTTTTTAACATCTAAATACCTGCTAAGTGGTCCAACTAAAGCCGTCACCGAGTGGCATAATACTCACGGCGTAATAATTACTGTATGAGATTCAATGCGCGTTTCTTATGATTCTCTGATGTTAAAAAATACTGAACTGAACATGTACATTTTGTAGATTGAAATGCAAAGTAAAAATCAAATATTAGTACAGGATAAAGTTAATTGTAGTTGAAGTGACAGGGTTACTCAAGTGTTAATGGCTAACGACATAAGACACGTGTGTTCATTGATGCAATTAGCGGATCAATTATCTACCGCAAAGTATCGGGAGCAGCCGGGCGAAGCGAAACGGTGAACTATCAAAGAAAATTTGTTCTCACCTTGGCGACACTGGGACAGCGATGCGATGTTTATTAATATAGATAAAGAAGAAAAAAGTTGGGACATTGAGCTTACTTCGACATATCGAGAAAATCGAGGTATTTGATGTCGAGATAACGAGCGTAGACTGTACCTGTTTATTCTCTCTCATATAAACCTGTTTATTTTATCTCATACATACATGTTTATTCTCTCTCACACCTGTTTCTTTTCTCTTATACCTGTTTATTCTCTAACATACCTGTTTATTCTATAACAAACATGTTAATTCTCTCTCAAATACTTGTTTATCTCTCTCACACATGTTTATTCTCTCACACATGTTTATTCTTTCTCATACCTGTTTATTCTCTCCTCCAGCATGTGTATTGTCTCATCCATTTCCTCATTGTCAGGGTTCGGTAGAAGTCTGAAAGTACATGTAATAGGTGAACAGCGGGTAAACATTTGTCACTTGTAATCAGCTTATCACAGTTTGAATAATATATATGAATCTCGCACTAGGAAAACCATGCTTTATGCACGTGCGTAAAGTGTTGTCTGCACAGCAGGGCTTTTTAACTGATTTTGTGAAGTGGCCCTGGCCCCCTCGCATTGTGAAACAATGAGTCGCAAACTTTTCAAATTTGTGAAAAATTGAGTTGCAAATTTTTCTAAATTGTGAAAATTTGAGTCGCGAACTATTGAAAATTGTGAAAAATTGAGTTGCAAACTTTTTTAAATTGTGAAAAACTGAGTCGTGAAATTGTTTCAATTTTGAAAAACGGATTATTTTGTAAAAATTCACGGCCATGTTAGGTTTGTGAATTGTCCTTGTCAAAATTGTGAAATGTCCTTCCACGGCCACTCGCAAAGAAAGAAAAAAAGCCCTTCCGCACAGGCTAATCAAGCACGACACTTTCTGCCTTGGCTGGATTTTTGCTAAGAAAAGACTTTTAACAAAAAAAACGGTAAAAGCGAAATGTGTCGTCTCTGATAAGGCTGTGCATCTGCACAGGCTAATCTGGAACAACACTTTACACACATGCATTAAAGCCGGTTTTCAAAGATTCAAAGATTCGGCTAATATAATATTTTATTTATGACACATATCTATTTTATCAACTCACTGCTATAGATTGACTGGTAACTTGTGAATTGATTGTATAAATTGCGGAATCAATACAAGAATATGAAAGAAGACACCCTTAAAAGATGACACAGATATTTTCCTTTCTCTACATCTTCCTATTCTCCCAAGCAATCAGCTTACCAATTTCAAGGAATGTAGGTCAAAGTGTTCTGTAGTTATTGCCCCAAAACAAAGTTCTTTACATACAATCCATTGGTCCAACCAACAGACAGGTACAAAGACACATACCCCCATTTCTAGGAAGAGGGCATTATTAATAGCCCTAAATAATTTCATAAATGTAAAAAATACCAAATTTTACAAGAGCTTTTTTAATAACAGTCATCAAAATAATGACCAGCCTTATATTTGAGATTGTTTCTTGAGAGCTGAATTGTACGGCCCCAGCTTTTTTATAATAGATTATTCAGATCTAAATGTTACAGTCTTGACCTCATTCATTCATTCTACTCATTCTAATCCCTGCAAAGAATGTGTTGTCTCAACCTACTATTTCGAAACCACCAGTTCCAAGCTTATAGGCTTGTGCTAATAAGGAGGGGTTACACTCCAATAATTCCCTACCCACCTGTCACAGTTGCAGGCCCCAGCTATGAGCTCCCTGGCCTCGGTAGAGTTCACAATCGCTTGCACATCGGGGATGATGCTTCTCATGAGGTCCTTAGTCTCCTCTGACCCAGCCCCATCAATGTATCGGTCCAGGCCATGCTAATAGGGGGGAAAAACATAGATAAAATTGCAGAATACTTAAAAAATATGCTTGAGATTGAAGGAAGCATAAACAAGAGAACCGTCTAGGGGAAGCCAACGCTTGGCTGTGGGTGCTTGGATTTATTTATTTTTTACCTTTGACCTTGAAGGTCATCATTGACCATGACCTTTTCAACACTAAAAATGTGCAGGTCAATGAGATACACATGAAAAACAAAAACAAAACAAGAGGCCCATGAGGGCCTGAATCGCTCTACTGGCTGGAATGTCAATGGAATGGAAAGTCATCATGAAAGGGAATAATGAAAACACAAATCCTTTCATCCTTGCCAAATGAATTATCAGATGGCTTATATTTTATTTAATTTTAAATTTATAATTGCAACCAATTAAACAACCTACTTAAATGCCTCGGACCAATACAAATTCAAGGGGCGATAATTCTGGACTTTTTACTCTGATGTAACCCATTTTCAATAGGGTTTGAGTCCTTATTAATATAAAGACACTGAACAAGTTTGAAAAGAATCGGATGAAAACTGTGGAGTTTATCGCGCAAAGAAGAAAAAGTCTAACGCACGCACGGACGGACGGACGGTCTAATGTAACCCATTTTCAATAGGGTTCGAGTCCTCATGAATATAAAGACACTGTACAAGTTTTAAAAGAATCGGATAAAAACTGTGGAGTTTATGGCGTAAACAAGAAAAAGTCTACACACGCACGGACGGACGGTCTAATGTAACCCATTTTCAATAGGGTTCGAGTCCTCATTAATATAAAGACACTGAACAAGTTTAAAAAGAATCGGATGAAAACTGTGGAGTTTATCGCGTAAACAAGAAAAAGTCTAACGCACGGACGGACGCACGCACGGACGGCAGACGGACGGTCTGATGTAACCCATTTTCAATAGGGTTCGAGTCCTCATGAATATAAAGACACTGAACAAGTTTGAAAAGAATCGGATGAAAACTGTGGAGTTTATCGCGTAAACAAGAAAAAGTCTAACGCACGGACGGACGCACGCACGGACGGCAGACGGACGGTCTGATGTAACCCATTTTCAATAGGGTTCGAGTCCTCATGAATATAAAGACACTGAACAAGTTTGAAAAGAATCGGATGAAAACTGTGGAGTTTATCGCGTAAACAAGAAAAAGTCTAACGCACGGACGGACGCACGCACGGACGGCAGACGGACGGTCTGATGTAACCCATTTTCAATAGGGTTCGAGTCCTCATGAATATAAAGACACTGAACAAGTTTGAAAAGAATCGGATGAAAACTGTGGAGTTTATCGCGTAAACAAGAAAAAGTCTAACGCACGGACGGACGCACGCACGGACGGCAGACGGACGGTCTGATGTAACCCATTTTCAATAGGGTTCGAGTCCTCATGAATATAAAGCCACTGAACAAGTTTGAAAAGAATCGGATGAAAACTGTGGACTTTATCGCGTAAACAAGAAAAAGTCTAACGGACGCACACACGCACACACACACACGGACGGACAGACGGACGACGGAAACCACACCATGACATAAGCTCTTCCCGCCTTCGGCCAGTAGAGCTAAAAAACAGAGTTGTTTGACCTTTGGCCTTGACCTTTCACCACACAAAATGTGCAGCTCCATGAGATACACATGCATGCCAAATATCAAGTTGCTATCTTCAATAATGCAAAAGTTATGGGCAATGTTAAAGTTTTCGGACGACGCCGACTAAGACTACGACTACGACGACGCGTCAGACGAGAGGGCTATGACAATACCTCCGGTTTTCTTCAAAAACAGACGAGCAAAAAATGACATGTCTGAGATGTTTTTCTAAAAAGTAGTCAGTAACAAATATATGGGTAAACTGTGCTTTATGCATGAGTGTTAAGTGTCAATCCCAGATTAACCTGTGCAGTTCGCAATGAGGCTAATCTGGGACAACAATTTCCACTTTTATTGTATTTTTTGTTTCTAGAAAGTCTCTTCTTAGCAAAAATCCAATTTAGGTAGAAAGTGTCGTCCCTTGATGAGCCTATGCATTCAAAAACAAACATAACCATATGAACTTAAGAAAATCACAAACAAAGTGCATGTGTTCTTACAAAAAATTGTTTAACAACTCAACACATTATGTCAAACTGCTCCAATTAGATATAATTGCAGACTTATTCGATTTAGATTGAAGGAACAACAAAACATGACATGTCTGAGATGTTTTGTTTACCAGTAGTCTTTAAAAATATATGTGCTGCCCTCTGGGAAAATGGGGCTTAAGGAATGTGCATAAAGTATCGCCCCAGTCCACACATGTAAAAATGTTGTTCCTGATTAACCTGTGCTCATGCTAATCTGGGACAACACTTTACGGACATGCATTAAGCCCTGTTTTCCCAGAGCGAGGCTTATATCAAACCTTTATAGCCAGTTTGGTGAGTTCTGCCAGTCTGGCTTCATCTGGGAGACGGCCATCCACAATCTTATGCAGGCCTGGAATTCATGCAAAATAGCCCATGATTCAGGTTTCAACAATTGTGTATGTGATCGTTCTATGATTTTATAATTGTAAAAATTATAAAACTGTATGTGAATTCAAATAAATATAAGTATCTTAAACATGCTTTAACAAGACTTCTGCTAGAATTTAAATAGTTTGAAAAGGTAGACATAAAATAACATGTAAACATGCTTTGAAACTATGTGAAGTTAGTATTACACATTGTTAAAAAGGTACCTTTTGCTTTGAGAATGGGGCCCTTATTCTGCCCCAAATTGGTTTCAACAATTTTGCGAACATATCATTTTATGGTAAACAAAACAAACAGACTTACAGATACAGTATCCATGTTGTTTTTTTCCGGACCTGGTTAAAAGGAATGCTTTATATTGGGGAAAAATATAGCACAAAAAGTTGGATTTGGGGGACAGTGTTTACATGTTATTTGCTGTTTGCATCTTAAATCTTAAAGATTTTTAGCAAATGCCGCAAGAGTTAAGCAATAACAGTTTTTATTTCATGCATACATCATGATACATGTAAAAAATATACATGATACATCATGATAGATGAAAGAAAAATAAATTGGAGGGGAAAATTTCCGTCCAATTAAGGGAAGAACTTTCCGAGGGGAAAGGACCGATATTAGGCGGTGCCATTAAAGAAAACTCCCTGGATATGGGCATACTACAAAACAAATGTAAAATGCATAATACATACATATATTTATACATCACAAGCCTGAGCTTAAAAGAAAGATAATTTACAGTATTCTACATTTTATATTGTAAATCGTTGGTTTTTATATTTGTTACTTAAACACCTTTGCCTGTCTCTAATGTGAGATCAAAATGAATTCTGGCTGCAGCCAAACTCGATCGTCTGCGGCTTTTCTTTCTGTCAGACATCTTGGTGTCTCTAAAAACAAAGATGTACAAATAGTAAAAAAATACCCATATTGTTAATTTTGTATATTAAAGTTGATGGCAGTCTGACTGAAGTTTGCAGTAAGATATACTTCTTATGATTTTATGATCCATTGATTCACATCTTAGATGAAAGTCTGCAAGATTATAATTTTTAGACAACATCAATATTAGTTATGACTACACTTGTAAGACTTAAGAAAGTTAAGTTATATTTAAACAAATAATCAAAAGGTCAAGGTTGATTAGAAAATATTCTATTGACACTCTAGTCACATGATCAAACAACAATGCCTGCATAACTGTACATTATATGCCAATAAGAGACAGTTTCCGGTATTCTTTGATGCGTTGAATTATTCTGATAAGCAAAACCACTTCAAGTGACTTGTCAAGAATTTAAACTATCGTAACCTGTATTTACAATTATTTCCTTCATACAGTTTAAATTATTGATAAATCATTAAATGGCTTGCATAAATATTTAAATTCTCTGTTTGGTAGAATTTTTATACGGCGTTAGCTTCAGGCTCAACTGGTTAACACCAGTCTGCAAAATNGATAATATCAGTGGAAAAAAATTGGCTATGAAAAATTGCCTCTGGCTATGAAATGTTGAAAGTTGTATAGCCACATTGGCTATGAAGACAAAAATGACAGTTTTGCAGACTGGTTAACACACATAAAATCTGTTGGCTTAAGTTCCTTTAACTTCATTATCATGATTAAAGGCGATATAACTCTAGTAGCCAGTAGGGCTGAAACTACCTTAGGGATAATAACTACTTCTGTCATTAATCTTGTCAGTAAAAGTGGCCTTGATAATAATTTGCCGTGCGCGAAATGTCAAGGGACAAAACATCTTGGGAACGAAACGATTAGTCTATGAATTAATGATTTTGACATTACAGGTTGTTGATATTGATTCATTATTATATAACATTCATAACTGAAAATATAGAACGCAGTGATTTTGACGTCTTACCAAACTCGCATTTGTTTCGCGAATAATAAAGTTTGTTTTTGTTTTTCCCGCTGAAATAATTATCGAATGAGATATCGTTGTCAGCCGACAAACGGTCAAGAACTAACTTTATCATCGATAATAGCAAATGGACTTATTTTTAGACCTGAGTTTTTTTTAATATTAAAGCATATAATTAAAACATATTTATTACATTTATTTTTTTGAAATGCGTATGTAATTTATTGTTAAGAATTTCACTGTCGATACCGACATACAAATTCGTATAAGTTCGACATTACCACAGGAAGTTTAGTTTCTTTTTATTTTGCAATTTGACATTTGTCATAAATGATAGACTCATAGAGCTGGCTTTTTGTCATCTGGTGTATCTCTGTCAGGTAAACGGACTCGGCTATGTTACACATACATACAAGGAGCTGTTTGAAAAATAATAAACACTAAATTAACTTAAAAGCTTGCTGGCTGGGAAATGTTCATCTTATGCCATCTTGAGTCTAATTCTAAAGAGTAAAGTTCAGTCAGGCTGCTGGTACAGAACTGTCAGTGTCATGACTCATGTCTTTTCATTTCCTTAAACTCAAATCTTAAATAAGTCCTGCGCAATATCCACTTTCCATAAATGTGGCTGTAATATTTGAGTGCAGAAATATCACTTCTTTGCAATGTATTGAATATGGTTGTGACTGGTTGAGTCATGGGTTCTGTTTGATTCGTGGGTATAGAAATCGCGTGAAGTCTAGCGATAGAACCTTTGCACATGATGCAGTTCATTACGGAAAATGTTTTGACACGGTCACCATTTTTTTTCGATCAAAAATGCTTCAAAAACAAGTAAATAGTGTAATTCATCATAACTTGATAGGACCTTATGAAATATTTCCTTATTTATGTATTGTTCTTATAGTGTTTCAAAGTAACACAAAATCGTTTATTTAGGAGTATTTACCATGCTACATCGTCTGTTGACATTGTTTCACAAGAAATTTACCTGTACTGCAAGGTCAGTTTAAAGGCTATTTATAGTATGAAAATCTTGAAATTCTGGCAGCCAATCAGAACCCACGAATCAACCGGAAGCTTATTTTTATAATGGTAGTTTGACACTATCAACACAGTCGATTATTTTGATGTCAGGGCCAAAAAACTCTTCTTTCATGTAGCCGAATATCGGCTTTTTCCCCAAATGGAACTCAAAAACTCCAATTTGAGGGGTAAAAAAAAAAA
>VMBQ01004527.1:31915-77446 GCA_007657795.1 Dreissena rostriformis
AAAAAAAAAAAAAAAAAAAAATCGGAAATTGGGACGGGTCCACTTGGGGATCTAAATCCACAGTCAGTGCAAGTTTGTATCGGTAGAGAATCTGTACCTTCCTAACTTTGTGGCCACCCAATATAATTTTTTTCATGTATAAACTCCATTATCCAAATGAAATACAAATTTCTTATTTTCCCCAAATAAGAAAAAATCGCGCTATTTTTCCCCTAAAAAAAGGCTGAGGCCCCTTCCCCAAAAAGGGTGTTTTGGCCCTGGATGTATAAAGACGATAAACATTTGGAAAAAAGCAACAAATCTTAAAGAAGAAAGGTCAATAATTATTTTTATAATGATTCATGGTCATATATTTATAAAATATTTGTGATGTAACAGCTTTATGAAAATTACCCACTCCTCAACCAGACTATACAGTTTGTCAACCAGTTCTGGATAATCAGCAGTTCCGATTAATTTGTATTTAATTTTCCATAATGCTCGAATAAAAACAAAATGATAAGTGTCTAAGGTATACATTAGGTAAAGGAATAAATGAACAAAGTTTTAGCAAGAAAGCTTTTGTATTATGCTTACAGGGGGGATAAATGTGGCAAAAAGTTAACCAGAACTGATTGAATGAGTTATGTTTTGAAATGTGCATATGAATATAGAAGGCTTTATTATTTTCAAATAAACTTTTTGCTGTTTGAAAACAAATGCCATGACAATGTTTTGAAATACTAATTCTGTAAGTTGAATTATTTTTAATTATTTTCCGAAGGGTGAACTTTAATTGGGTTTTTTTGACAAAAAACTGCATATGCCGTCTAGCCTTACCTGTTATCATTCAAAGTAAATTGTACCCTTTATTTTTACATCATCTCACATTGACACTAAATCCTGAAAGAAATTATTGTGGTCAAAAGAATTAACGTTATTTGCCAGGTTATTCTAAACTGGTTGACTGACTGTATAAGCTCTCTTGATAGAGGATTTTAGCATTTTTCAGCGCAATGTCCTGACTTTGAGTCCTTCTTCCGATACAGCACTCCTTCTAAATAGAACATTTTGTGCCAGCTCCTATTGGTTAAGGGGTGAAACTGTACAAAACCTTTATGGAGCTCAGTTTAAAATTATTTACTTTGAAAATTCTGGGCTAACAGCATATTAAAAGGGTAGTTCTCAATAGAACCTCAAAGTAGTTTTTTCTGTGTTATGTTTACACTATTTCTAAGAGTACATGTAGGACAGATCCGAATTCCTGAGTGTTCAAGCCCAAAATAATCAAATACTCCATTATAGTCTCCATAAGTTAACCAAATTTAATTTCAAAAGAAGTTCAATGAAAGTATTGATAGTCCAATTTTTTTCATGTTCTATTGGCAAATGTTTAATACTTTTTTTCCACCAGTGTGGGAGTGGCATATTGAACAAGAAAGAGAATTATTTTTTTTTAAGTCAAATTTTCCACACTGGATTTCTGCTATAAATCACGGCACGAAATGACGCCATTTTTTCAACCAAAAAGACGTCATAAGTCCAGCGAAAATATCCAGTCAAACTAATTTTGTTTTAAATAAAAAGGTTTACTGAATAAAAAGTGGGATAAATAAAATAATATGTTAGTGTTAATTAATTTATAGATCAGGTTTAGGCTCGTGCTTTTTGTTTTCTAAGCCTCGCATGATCAACCGGATCTATAATCTAACACTGACCTATTATTTTCTGTATTCCCACTGTTTCTACCCCCAACCATACATTGAAAGGTGAATAACTTTTAGGCTGTGTCAGAGGTCAAATATTGTATTAAATTATACTAAGGCAATATTTGTACATATTATAACACTACCATTTGTTGACACATTTTTATTTCATGTGCATGTTTGAATTCTGCTGTTTTTCTACCAATCATAACTTAATTTTACAACCATTTCTTATTCGAGTACATGCATTTGTCTCATATTAATAATGATGTTTATTTTTCAGTGAAATGGAAGACTGGCCAATCATTGGTGTATTAGTGGTCGCAGATATAAACAAATGTCCTGCTGGTTACACTACAGTATGTTTCCTTATTGGCTTCATTAGCTTTATACTTCATTAACTTGACAAAGGTTAAAATTTTAAGAAAAAAATCCACGGCTTGCATTTAAGCATACTGGTAATCTCTGCACTTGTCATATATACAATGTAGTTTAAAGAGTGCATAGTCATGAAACTATCAAATAAAATCAATCTTATCAGGGATTGTTTTAGGGCTTATTTGATGACAAAATTTGGCCTCGTTCCCCTGCTCAAAATAAATATTTATTTCCCATATAGTGACTTTAAAATTCCCCTCTTAATGTTAGCATTATTTTCTGAAAAAATTGACTAAATTTGGATTTTTTTTTTAGAAAAGTTAAAGGCATGTTTGTACCTGTTCCCTGCTAATTTCATCAAAACTAGTTAAAGTGTAATATAATTAAGCATTTGTATCAAAGTATTTGATTATTGTTTTATGACAAAGTTGAATATAGACATGATGTCATGCTTATCAATAAAAAATATAATCCCCCTTTCATCTGTAAATGCCCTGTCTGAAGGGCATGTTCACTGTCCCCAAAAGATGAAGAAAAACATTGCTTACCGGGGTCTATACAAGTCTACTCAGTAAATCATAGTTCAGCCTGTTTTATTGACATGTTATGTCCAAGTTGTGAGTATTAGTCTGAACAAGAGTTCAAGTTAAATATTATTTTCGACGCTGATTATAGATTGTAAGGGCTGCTGACAATTTGTTGTGGAAATGTAAATTAATTGTTTCAGATCGACCGGACATATGACCGCACTGAAGAAGCTGACCTATGGAGAGATGGACTGTTTGGTCGCAGAGTGTACCGGTACCTGTGTGTACAGAGGGCTGCACCTCAGCCGGTAGGGTAGGATGGAACATTGTCCAATGTTTTATAATAATATAACCATTTCCCGCTCAGAAGCAAAGTGAGAATGGCTATATGCAAGCAGCATAAAACCAGAACAGCCTGCAAGTTACTTGCAGCCTGTTCAAGATTTATGCTGTTTGCTGCTCATCATTAGGTTGGGTTGGAAATGAAGCCTTTAATATTTTAATCTAGTAAGAAAGGTCTTAAATTATATTTGATTTTCGAAGGGACTACAAAGACGTCAAAGTGTGTATCTAAGTTGGAAGGGTTAAGAAAATGTTACATCTCCTGAGAGTTTGACAATATCACCAGCATATTAATATTTGCAAAGAAGGGTGATGATACCAGCTTTCTTTTAGGGTAAGAATTACAATGAGAATATTTCTTGGACGTAAAATAAAAAGTTAAAAGTTGTTTGTTTCTACTTACCCTACCCTAATTTTTTGTTCCAATCCTGAACTCTTTTTTTGTATTCTTGGTTGATTTTTCGATAATTTTTTTCTTCCTTCGATTTTAAATAATTATAATAACAAAATCAAATTTTTCATATTCTAGTAATCAAGAAAGGTATGTTTCAAAGAGATTGAACATCATTTTAAAAGTGGGATATGACTTGAGTAAAGGGAAAACAAGTCAAAACAAAAGAGGAAAAGATTGGCTGACCTACTTACCCTATTTTTGTTTGAGATGTTAGTGGAAATAAAAAAATAATATTTTGGTCTTATATGTAAGCAACTTTGAATTTTTCCATTTCTGCAGACTCCAAGAAACATGTAAGACTAAACTGACAAAGAATTGCAACACCCACATGTTTGTCAGACACAATGTCTGTCTAGAAATTTGAATAGTCCATTAGTTATAAGCATGCTTGTCTGGCATATGCACTAAATGTCTGACAAAAAACCTAATTAAACAATGTATATGACAGGTGCTTCAAAGGTTTTGTGCAGTCTGCAAACCTTATAGGAATATCAAACAGTAGTAATAAGCCATTTTTTGTTCAGTTACTCTGTCTGCGTATTCAACAATAATTCAGTTGTTCATTGTAAAATACCTAATTAGTCTCACTCTGGGCAAAAGGGGCTTATTGCATGTGCGTAAAATGTTGTCCCAGATTAGCCTGTGCAGTCCGCTAATTTTGCTTAGAAGAGACTTCCTTTTAAACTTAAAATACCATAAAGGCGGAAAGTTTTGTCCCTGATTAGCCTGTGCAGACTGAACAGGCTAATCTGGGCTGACACTTTACACACATGCATTATGCCCTGTTTTCCCAGAGCCCAGCTCAAATTGATTTGACCTCTGCAGGGAAAGGAGGTTTTAGTAGACATTAGCATCATTACGGAGCGGGACCCGGTACCAGCTGGGTTCACCACCCTGGAGCATACACATGACACACGTAAGCTGGCTTATGTTGTACTAGAGGATGATACAATTCCCACATTCATAGACCTGCAACATAGTAAAGCTATTGACCTTTCTTGCAGAATTTCTGTCATTTTTATACGGCTGTTTAAAAAACGGGGCATATTATGGGAACACCAGTGGATGGCGGATGGGTGGTGTCAATGGGATCCATGTCCGCTCAATATCTCAAAAAGTATAATGAACCTTCGATGGTGATAAATCTGAAGTGTTTTCTGCAATCTGACTGTTTATCGAACATGGCCAAGACATTATGCCCAATACATTATGATACTGTATTGGGCATAATGTCTCGGCCATGTTCGATAAACAGTCAGATTGCAGAAAACACTTCAGAGTTATGGCCTTTGAAAAAAAAAGGAAACTTTGTTGTCTCTAACTTTTCTAATTTTCAATCACATCATCATCTAACTTGGTGACAACATTTAAGGGCATATCTCGACCATCAAGGTCCATGTCACTTTTACTAAAAATTGAAAAACAGTTTCTGCTCAATAATTTCAGTTTGGATGGAGGTTGTGTATTCAAATTTTGTTTGATGGTAGCTTCTGTGGAGATCTTTTTGAGGATTGCATTTGAGTTGGTCTGACAAATGTTCTTTTAGTAAAATTTCCTTGATAAATTTGTCTGAACTGTGTGACTTCAAGACTTTGTAATCGTTTATGTTGCTTTAATATTTCTCTTCCCAGGCTATAAGTAGTCTGGTAGAATGTAATCATTTTCATTTTGAAGCTAGTGAACTATACTGCCTACATTTACTTTGCTGATTAGAAATCTTAATGTGCATGGATAATATTGTTGTCCAAATGTTTTGAAGACAATTATTGTACCTAGTAAGTGTAATGTCCGAACCCTTTGTGCAGTATAGCACTCTCTGCATTGATCCACAATAACATATTGCATTGTTATCTATAATCCTCTCTCATAGCTGACTTTAAAATAGAATGTTGAGTGGCCTATTCTCATATGGAATGGTGACTGGCCTATTCTCATATGGAATGGTGACTGGCCTATTCTCATATGGAATGTTGAGTGGCCTATTCTCATATGGAATGTTGAGTGGCCTTTTCTCATATGGAATGTTGAGTGGCCTATTCTCATATGGAATGTCAAGCAGCCTATTCTCATGTTAAAATACAAGGGTGGTTTCTAGAATTTACAATGCCATTTTTAAACACGAGGGTGATTGCTACAATTTACAATGCCATTTTTAAACACGAGGGTGATTGCTACAATTTACAATGCCATTTTTAAACATGAGGGTGATTGCTACAATTTACAATGCCATGTTTAAACACGAGGGGGATTGCTACAATTTACAATGCCATGTTTAAATACGAGGGTGATTGCTACAATTTACAATGCCATGTTTAAACACGAGGGTGATTGCTTCAATTTACAATGCCATGTTTAAATACGAGGATGATTGCTAAAATTTACAAATTATGTCTTAAATATGAGGATGATTTCTACAGGTGAGAAGGCGACAAAGAAGAGGGTGATTTGTGTGCGATGGATGAATGCCAGTATTACCACCAGTGCCCTCTCTGAGCTCATATTCATGGGACGGGGCAGCAAAAAACCACCCCAGGGCTACACGTTGGTCGGGTACGTAATGTGAACATTAGAACTTTTAAAATTTGGAATATCTAGTGTTAGAAATGGGGTCAGCCAGCAAAGAACTGTCCCCCATCGAATGGGTAAATGCTAGTAGAGTTAAAAATTGGGGCCTGGCTGCAAAAGATATTAAGCAAATAATTTTTATATGAAACAAGTTTGCTATCGGACTGTTGTTGAATATTTTTTAATCAAAGACAAATTATAGTAAAACGTTAAAAAATAGATTTTAAAAAAGTAAACGGCTGAATTATTGCATACTATGTTAAAAACCTTTGTTTGATGGTAGGAAGTATATTACTGTGAAACCATTTATTTTCGTCAGCACGAAATTTCGTTATTTTTCAAAAAATGACTATTTCGTCAGCACTTGAATTCGTCAATTTCTGATTTTTGAAAAAAATTAAAATAAAATGCGTCGGTCATTTTCCGATTTATTTGAAATACTTTTTCGCTCAAAATCGCGGTTGCGATAAATCGTGGTGAAAAGAGGGGGGTAACTTGGGTGTCACTCGCAGGAGTTGGGTCCTGTTTATCACATGTCAATTAACTTGTCTTTTTTTATCAGGTGATAATTACTGGCCATTGTTATTGTATGCCATAAACTAGTTCATTGTAATGATTAGCGGATTAGTGGGACTGGATAACCGTTAGCGACTACCGGTTATGCTGTTACCATGTATGTGCTATCGATCTTTTGAATCATTGACAGCTTTGACAAGTTTAACGAGGCATGTTTCATTTTATTGTTATTTGTGGACAATATGCATTTAAATCTGTCTGCTAAAATGCAATTAAAAACGTAACGGTCAAAAAGAAATTAAATAAGCAATCCAGACAATTTAGTTATATGCAAACGCAGGGTAATTGTTAAAAGAAATTTACTTTTCATTTTCGCCAGGATTTCAGAATTCCCCGAGAAGCATGCTTTTTGCATGCCTGCGTATGATGCAATACAACGTTGCTTGGTATCGTATTGCATTCAATCTAAAATATTTAAATTCGCTCGTACATAAATGGCCAAATTTTTGTTAAATTGATATTGTAAATTTATGAAATTATCGGGTATATATGCACATTAGAAAAGCGGTATGTATTCAGTTATCGATACCCATTTACTTCTTTCAATTTCGTTTATTTTCTTTGATCTATCGCGTGTTGGATTCACCTTCACACCCATGAACGATACAATACACACAATGGGTAATAAAGTTGTTAACAATTAGCGCTAATCATTACTATTTTACCTAAACGAAGTCAACGCATTCGATACAGCTTTACTGCATTCGCAATTTACAGGAAATGTCACGGGTCAGTTAAATACACTGTATAATGCACACCCTTTGTGTCAAAACCGGATTAAACTTGATTGAGAAACAGACACAGTATGTATGCGTGGATTACGTTGGGGATTTTAATGTCTCATGTCAACGGTAATTCAGTCTTAATTTTGTTTAAACATTGGACATAATTATTCGTTAGGAACTTAAATTCGTCAATCGGTCTACTGACGAAATAGACGAAAATTAATGTTTGACGAATAATAATGGTTTCACAGTAGTTGAGTGTAGAGATGTTTTAGTTTACAATGTAGGTTTTATGAAAACATGCATCTATGTTTATAACTCAATCCAAATATTTGGACTCTACCAAATCTGTTTGGAAAGCAGCGTTTTTCTAGGTATTGAGTCACAGGGATGCAGTGACATTTTGGGGTAACACAAATATTGATATTTTAAAATTATGAGAGGATTATGCGAGACCCTTTGTCTTCTGCAGTTGTCAAATATCAGGTTAGTGGTTACTAAAACAGAAAGTTACTACACAAAGTAATTCAATTTCTCTAGAGGCACAGAAGCAATAATCAGGAAACTTGGTGTTCACAGCCATTTTCCTTGAGAGTCCAGTCATCTGGTCGATATTAAAACAAACAAATCTTAGTATCAGTTAAATGGATATTGGATTTCATTATGAAACATTGCAAGTTTACAGAAAAAGGGGTATATTGTTTTGCTGGATGAAGGTTGGTCGCTCGGTCAGTCTATCTGTCGGTAGACCAGTTTGTTTCCGATCAATAACTTTTGAACGGATTGACCGATTGGCTTGATACTTCACATGTGCATTGGCCTTAGACAGTAGATGACCCCTATTGAAATTGGGGTCACTAGGTCAAAGATCAAGGTCACTATCACAATAAGTGTGAAAATCGTTTTCGATCAAAAACTCTTCAATCAATTGACCGATTGTCTTGATACTTCACGTGTGCATTGGCCTTGGACAGTAGATGACCCCTATTGAAATTGGTGTCACAAGGTCAAGATCACTGTCAAAATAAGCGTGAAAATTGTTTCGGATCAAGTACACGTCAACCAATTGACCAATTGACTTGATACTTCACATGTGCATTGGCCTTGGACAGTAGATGACCCCTATTGAAATTGGGGTCACTAGGTCAAAGGTCAAGGTCACTGTCACAATAAGTGTGAAAATCAAGGCCCTGTTTTGGAGGCATATGTCTCTGAGCACAGAACTCTTGTTAATATGGGTTTTCAACCAAGTGGTAGGGGACTCCTGGGCCTGTATTCACCAACAAATTCTTAGACTTAAGTCTTAAAAAAAAACAGAATATTCTTGAAACTGTTATTTATTAAAACTACTTGAAAGTCAAGTCTAACATGGCAGTTAACACCTACAATAATATAATTCTTTGTTTAGAACAATATGTTAATGATATAAGAAGCATTTATAGCCTGAATATATGCAAACTCTAAGGTAAAAACTCTTAAGGCTAAAGGTCGCTGTGGTGTAGTGGCTATGGTTTCCGCCAAGCGACCAAGAGGTCACGGTTTCAATCCCCACTGTGGGAGCGTTCTTTAGATCTCCCCCATAGACACCAAGTACTGGTTCTAGTCCCAGGAAACAGACTCAAGAGCGTTTTAAATAAGCCTTAGGCTTTCAATGCAATCAAGCTAAAATAAATAGGTTTAAACTAAACTCTTAAGGTACATTATTGAGTGTAAGACTATTTATTATTTTTAAGTCTAAGAATAGGTTGGTGAATACAGATTTCTGTATTGCTTCCAAATTGAAATCACCATCATTTGCTTGTTTAGTTTTCAACCAAAGAAAAATTGTTGACATTGAATTAAAGATATAAGTTTTGAAACAGATTTTCATTTATTAGATATTATTTGCTTTTGTATTTTCAGTGAATTGAACAACCTGATGCTTTGCTACAAAATGTCGCCAATCAAAACTGTGTCAGCCATTAGCTCACATAACAGCGAATCATCTCTTAATAATATGTAAGTCTGTCTTCAAGCTGTAAACACGGGGAGCCATGCTCTGGCAAATTGGGCGTTAATTTATGTGCGTAAAGTGTCGTCCTAGATAAGCCTGCGAAGTCAATGAAGGCAAATAAAGAATGACTTTTACAGCTTTCACACTTTTAACCATTTTATTCCATCATTTCATCATCAGGTGTGCATTTTCACAAAAATGAATCCCCAAATAAAGTTTATTTTAGCCCTGCAGAGATAAACCTGTCATGCGCAGAACAATTATGTTATTTTGTTTAATTGCATGATTTTATTTGATGTTTATTGTTAATGCTGCAATTTTCTTTTTAACTCAAAATAAAGACCAAAACGTGTGGGAAAATTATTTGATAAATAGAATATATATAAATATTTTCTCTGCAAGAAAACATGAACAACTAGCGAAAGTATATTGTTCAGATTTTCTATTCTAAGCATTGCTAAATAAACTTGTATGTATATAACACTGACTTACCTAGTATTCTCTATGTATAAACTTGAATGTATATAACACTGACTAACTTGTATTCTCTATGTATAAACTTATATGTATATAACACTGACTTACCTAGTATTCTCTATGCAGGGCTTTTTTTCCCCTTTTTGGGAAGATAGCCCATGGCTTTGGAATTGGGAANTACCTAGTATTCTCTATGTATAAACTTGTATGTATATAACACTGACTAACTTGTATTCTCTATGTATAAACTTGTATGTATATAACACTGACTAACTTGTATTCTCCATGTATAAACTTGCATGTATTTAACACTGACTAATCTCATATTCTCTATGTGTACTTGCAGGTCAAACTTGTCCAACAACTTGCCCTACGCCCTCCACCCTGCCACCACGCAGGGGTATACACAGGATCACCCCGCCAACCCACAAGGGTATACACAAGGTCACAGCGCCCCCTACAACACGGTCACTCGCCAAAACTCTCACGCCTTTGGGCCCCCAGAGAGGGGCTACACCAGTCTAGGGGTCACTGTTACACGTATGTGTAAATAGTTTATACCTATTTAAGGGTGATTGCATTGAAAGCCTAATGCTTATTGAAACATTCAAATCCGTTTCCTAGGTAGAACAAGTACTTGGTGTCTTTTTCTAAGATCTAAAGAACGCTCCCACAGTGAGGATCAAACCCATAAACTCTTGGTCGCTAGGCTGACCCCATTTCCACAGTGACCTCTATGTGTATGTTTGAATGTTGGTGCATAAAATAATTGTCGTTTACAACATGCCTTGTTCTCTCAAAAAATATGTTTAAAACATTAATTGCCACTGTAGAGCTTGACCCAGAAGAACATTGTATTAAAGTCAGTGCTTATTTTGACCTGCAGAAGGGTTGTTTTGATTCTTTCATTAATTTTACCCGCCAGTGAAGGCCTACTCTGCCATTTGCAGAATAAGCCAATAGTTACAAAATGATCACGTGTGGCTTTACAAAAGTTGGCCACAGCTTTTTCTTTAATAAGCCACATAAAACGGCCAAAATAAGTTGAATTTTGATTCTCAACTGAAAATTTGACAAAAGAAAATGTTGAGCTAGGAATTCAACATGTATGTTTTCTCTTTGCAGCTCTGTCTGGCGTCCCATGGCAGTTAAGCTCCAAACTACAGGCTCTGTCCAGCCTTAAACAGGTATGTGAAACTTAAGGGTTAAAAGGACATGTTGTCCGTAAGACTATATTTATTTTTACCCCCGCTAATGAAATTTTTGTTAAAGCCCATCAATTCTTTCAAATAAAGATGGGGATGGTTCATTTTGGAGTCAAAATAACGTTGGTTGTTTTGTCTACATATTACGTTATGAGTTTGTGGGTGGGTGTGGGGCAAATGATCTCAAAATTTTATTAATCCATTTTATTGAGTTTTAACATATTTCATCACTCTGTAGATGTGCAATACAATTTTTGCCCACACGTTTGAGTTATGAACTGAGTCATTTTATTGCAGAAGCATAACATATTCTTTGTTTGTGAATCAAACTTTTTCCACATTTCTCAAGTGATTAAATTGAAACTTCGAATATATGTAATCACCATGAAAAGTAGATGTGCTTAACAAAATGTTCATGCTCAGTGATCCATTTATTCCTTATTTATGTCCCCTTGAAGTTAGGCATGGGCATGGTTGCCATACAACATGTTATAAGCTTGTGGAGTAATGTTCTTCCATATTTCTTAGAAGATTACATATAAACTTTTAATATGTAATTACCATGAAAGTTCTTACCTGCTATTTCTAAAGGGATTGCATTGAAACTTTTAATATTTCATTACCATGAAAGGTTTATGAGCAAGACGCATTTTAAATGTCCAGTAATACACAAGTTGTTTAGTTCTATGCCCTTGAACTTTAACATTTTGATGGCAAACGCATATGTTTGTGGTAATTATATTGAAACTTGAAATATCTCACCACAATAAATTGTAGATGTGCATGACAAAATTGTCAGGCTCAGTGATCAACTTATCCATGAGTTATGTGCCCCCCAACGTAGGTACCGGCATGGTGGCCATACCACATGCTATAAGTTTGTGTAGCAAAATACTTCGACATGTCTTCAGCGATAAAATTTAAATGTAAATTTTGTCATAACCATGAAGTAAAGATGATCAAAACAGGTTCTAATGCTGGGATTAAAACACATGTTATTCTTGAAAATATATTGCAGGTTCTCGTTTTGTTGTCGTCAAATGTTGGCATCAATTCCGTTGTTTGATTATAATTTAAACTACTACACCATCAACAAATATTTATCATAATTTTCCTATAACACTGATGTGTATCTAATTTCAAATAGATGAATACTACTGATGGTACTTTTGTACTCGTTTTGATTACTTTCTCAAGTGTAAAGCGTTTCTTCATCTTCTTATTAAGGTTATTGTTTTGTTTGTTTCAGATTCAGATACCCACAGTGCGATACAAAAATCATGCAGATATAGAAAAGGAAGTAAGTTTTTAAGCACAAAAAGTAACTGAAGCTTCCTAGTAAACAAATCTTATTTCTGTCAGCGCCGTCATTTTGTAACAGGTTCTTTTCTTGAAGCAACGTTAGTAGAATGTTGACGCATGATACCATAAAAATAAAATGCATTCACCATACTATTTTTAACAATAACCAGCCAATTTTTAAACATTCAAATGTTTAATTACTTTGCATATTATAACAGTAGTACCAGAAAGTTATATATTAAAGCAACAGTCTTTGTTATTTTAGCAATCAGATATTATGCATAACGTTTTGTGTCTTTCAGTATTGCTACCAGTTTGACGTAGAACGGACCGCAAAGGCAAACAGTGGATAACAGTTAAATAATATATTCTGTGGTTCCTCTATATATACTACTAGTAATGTCAGACTGAAGACAATTGATAGTATATTATGTGGTCACTCCAGTATCCGGACAAACGGCACCTGGAATAAACAATTTGCTGACGGGATTTATTAATCATCTCTTTTACCAAACCATTTAGTGGATTAGACTAATCAGTCCAACAAAGTGCTAAGGGGCTTATTCAATCGCCTTAAATGGCGTGCCGATTGTCCGGTTGACCACTTTAATAGGGTGCCAATTGTCCAGGTCGACAAATTTATGAGGTGCCGATTGTCAGGGAATGCAAACAAAAACGTATGGAGCCATATGTACTGCACTCGGTCGCTCCATATGTATAGAACTTCCAAGGCAGCCATGCTTAGGACAGTGGATAATAGAGTTGTGTTCTGAGAAAACTAAGCATAATGCTTGTGCGTAAATTGTCATCCCAGATAAGCCTGTGCAGTCCGAACAGGCTAATCAGGGACAACAATTTCCACTTTTATAGAATTTTTCTTTTAAATGATGTCTCTTTTAAGCGAAAATCCAGTTTAGGCGGAAAGTGTCGTCCCTGATTAGCCTGTGCGGACTGCACAGGCTTATTTGGGACGACACTTTACGCACAAGCATTATGCCCAGTTTTATCAGAACGCGACACAATAAGTCAATATCGAATTGGTCCTTTTTACACTTAATAGATTCTAGAACTTTACAGTGGACCTCTGACTTGTGATGTTTGAACATCAACTCTAGACTGTAATATTTGGCATTGACTTGTTGTAGAAAGTTACATTTGGACCCTATATAATGTCAATTAAACGTGATATTATTGATAACATTTGGCATTGACTGGTTGTAGAAACTTACATTTGGACCCCATATAGTGTCGATTGAACGTGATTTTAGTAATAAGAAGATTTTGGAAGTGACAGTTCATATTGCAAATAATTGCTATTTAATCTTTTGTTTGTTAGTACGGTAGGTTGTGCTTGTGATGGCATTTTATCGCTTTATTGTGCCCAAAACATTTATTTTTGATGATTTTACAACCTATAAGGATTTCTTATGTGAACTTTCAACTTTTAAATAAATATGAAGCACTATTATGTTCATATTAGTGACATAATAGATTTTAATGATTTCATTTTCTAATCCAGGCGTTCAGCTGGTTTATTTTATGAAGAAGCTAATGTAAACAACAAGCATACTGTGTACATATGATATATAGTGCAAACAATCCATAATATGGAGACATGACAGTTTAATGCTCTACTTTGCTTTATGTGATCAATTTTGTGTTTGCATTAAATTAAAAATGTAAATTTTACATGCAGTATTCTATTCAGTGTACATGGTCACATGCACACGATGTTGATATGTTTGTTTGTTTTGTTTATTAAGTCATGTCACAGCGGTCAGTTTTCCGAATCCACTTTTCTTGTGATAGCTGGTTCACCAGTACTTAGTGAAGATACTTGTTCCAGTAACTGACAACTGCCCTACTTGAATCAGAGATAGGGGTAAAATGACCGTAGAGAAGATTTCATGACCAAACCCTACCTAACTTATGGTGCCTGGCCGGGGATCGAACCCACGATGTTGGGATTTGTAATCAAGCAATCTACCATCTGAGCAAGCCGGGATGTTGATATGTATCGAAACTGAAAATTAGTTTGTGTAGTATACCTTTGTTCATGAATGTTATTTATGTTTGAAAATACAATTGTATTCATGTGATATTAAGCCCATCTTGATTTGTATGCAATAAACGATTATCAGGCAATGATTTTGTTTATTTTATTTCCACTCCTAAGAAACTAAATGATGGACCACATAACTCGTTAATGGCATTCACAGCAAAAACTTATTGTACAAATATTTATTACAAGTGCTCAAAATGTAATGATTTACATGTTTAACGTCATACAACATTATTATTCCATATAGAAACACAGGCGCTCGATGGCAGTGACTCAATCATTCGACTATCCGTTGTGACTTTTTAGCTCACCTGATTGCTCAGGTGAGCTTTTGTGACCGGTCTTTGTCCGTCTTCCGTCCACATTTGTTCGTAAACACTCTAGAGGCCACATTTATTGTCCGATCTTCATGAAACTTGGTCAGAAGATTTGTCTCGATGATATCTCGATCGAGTTCGAAACTGGGTCTTGCTGGGTCAAAAACTAGGTCACTAGGTCAAAAAAAGAAAAACCTTGTTAACACTGTAGAAGTCACAATTTATGTCCAATCTTCATGTTTCTTTGTAAAAATGTTTGTCTTCATGATATGTTGGTTGAGTTCAAAAGTGGTACCGGTCCGTTGAAAAACATGGCCGCCAGTGGGCGGGGCAGTTTCCTTATTTGGCTATAGAAAAACCTTGTAAACACTCTAGAGGCCACATTTCTTGTCCGATCTTCATGAAACTTGGTCAGAAGATTTGTCTCAATGATACCTCGATCGAGTTCGATACAAGGTCATGCTGGGTCAAAAACTAGGTCACTAGCTAAAAAAAAAGAAAAACCTTGTAAACACTCTAGAAGTCACATTTCATGCCCAATCTTCATGTAACTTTGTCTAAATGTTTGTGTTAATGATATGTTAGTTAAGTTCAAAAGTGGTTCTTGTCTGTTGAAAAACATGGACCAGGTCAAAGCTTGAAAAACCTTGTTTATCTTTAACCACAAAGCAGGCAGCTTTGATATTTGATATGTGACAGATTGTTCAAATCATGCCACTGGGCAAGCTCATTTCACAGGTGAGCGCTCTAAAAAAAAGGATAGTTCGACTGTGTATATAGTAAGAAGATTTTTATTGATTAGTATGTATATGCAATATAATAAACAGGTTTATAAAAATCACGGCTGCAGCTGCATTTTAAAAAAGAGTCACAAGGGATAGTAGAATAATTGAGTCATTGCCATCGAGCGCCTGTGTACAGAAATGTATAGTCGCTGAGATTATTTATTATTATTTCTGTAAACCTGGGTGAAAAAAGGTATGCAAAACAGAAAATCATGTTACTGCCCTATCGTTTTGTAATATGTGTCGTGTTCTGAAAAACTGGGCATAATGCTTGTGCGTAAATTGTCATCCCAGATTATCCTGTACAGTCTGCACAGGCTAATCAGGGACGACAATTTCCGCTTTTATGGAATTTTTCGTTTAAATGAATTCTCTTCTTAGCAAAAATCCAATTGATGCGGAAAGTGTCGTCCCTGATTAGCCTGTGCGGACTGCACAGGCTAATCTGGGACGACACTTTACGCACATGCATTTTGCCCAGTTTTCTCATAACACGACACATATTACAAGTCGGTACGAATAAAATAACGGCTCTAGAAGGCTCGCGGTAGTTTGCTATTAGTCTGATATTATGACACGACAGGG
Source organism: Dreissena rostriformis (assembly GCA_007657795.1). Taxonomy (NCBI): domain Eukaryota; kingdom Metazoa; phylum Mollusca; class Bivalvia; order Myida; family Dreissenidae; genus Dreissena; species Dreissena rostriformis. The sequence goes on from VMBQ01004527.1 coordinate 47,894, forward strand.
CATCATTATCTATTTGACTGTAGTAAATTGATGGTAATGTGACGAATGCTTGTGCACTGGAGCAGAGATGGTGAAAAGAATTTAGATTCAGAAGATTAAGATGAAGTAACTCGAAACTAGAATAATAATAGAGCAGTTAACCCATTTATGCCTAGCGTCTAGAAAGAAAAAAAAAGCATTGGCAAACAGCGTTGACCCAGATGAGACGCCGCATGATGCGGCGTCTCATCAGGGTCTGCGCTGTTTGCTTAAAGACATTTCTGTAAGAAATATTCTAAATATAGAAATAAATATACTAGACATCCCTAATTTTGGAAATAAATTGATTCAATTTAGAAGGATGAGAGAGTCCACTAGGCATAAATGGGTTAAGTCCCGGGTGAGATGCCGCGTATGTATTGTTCAAACGCGTACCGTCAAACACCGTGACAGTAATATGTAACCAGATAGCGAACGAAGGTCTTCAATGCAATTCGCGAACCTAAAAGTGTCCTACTGTATCCATTATTTAGAACATCGGGGTATAACTGTAATTGCGTACTGAACGCATGAATAATCACAGTAATAGCGCCAAAAGGTAAAATTATGCGGAATCACTTGACCGTCCTACTATAATTATATTTTTTCAAACTTGAACAAAGATATTAAGAACAAGTATTTGACAGCGTCTTAAACATATATATACCCAATTGTGCGTTGAAACTCTATCAATTTAAGAAAAACACGATCTGTTGAATAGGTGCTTGTATACAGAAGAATGATCAACCATTGATCAATACTCACTTCGTTCCACTCGACAGGGCACGCGCTTTAGGTTAAATAGCTGTTCGGTAAAGTTGTTATGGTCGAATAATAGTCCAACTTGTTGACGCTCTCAAAAATTTAGCTACTTTTTAGACTAGTCGAAGTAGTCCTCGGATATGGCGAACGTATTACAGTTAGTGTTTTATATTGGACTGTTCGTGGCTCTCTCTGATGCACAGGGACCCTCTGTCACCACGTCCTATGGGGAAATTCGTGGCGTCTACGGCCAGGTGGTGTACACAAATCCGGCGGTGATCACAGTACACAGGTACCTGGGGATTCCATTCGCTAAGCCGCCGGTCGGGGATCTGAGATTCCGGAAGCCGGAGCCTCTGACGGTGCTCAAGACACCGTACAATGCGAGCGCCTTCGGGAAGACGTGTCCGCAATTAGGAGACGGTTTCCCAACGGAACCGTTGGAACGTCAGTCGGAGGATTGCCTATTTCTGAACGTCATTGTGCCCGACAGGTCGCCGGTACCTGACAAGGCTCATGCCGTCATGGTGTTCTTCTACGGCGGCGGGTTCACCACTGGGTCATCGACGACCTACGACGCGCAGGTCTTGGCGGCCTACGGCAACGTAATCACCGTCACTGCTAACTATCGCGTGGGCCCGTTCGGGTTCATGTCGACCGAAGACGAGAACTGTCCGGGAAACTTCGGGCTTTGGGACCAACGGCTGGCTCTGCAATGGGTGAACTCCAATATTGCTTCGTTCGGGGGCGACCCTAAGCGAGTGACAATCTTCGGCGAGTCCGCTGGTGCCATCAGCTGCTTCCACCATGCCATGTACCCGCCAAATCGAGGGCTCTTCCAAAACGTCATCACTCAAAGTGGTACGTTTTTGAACGCGTTCGCATTACCAGTCCCCAGTAGTAGAAAGCACGCCATTAGGGTAGCGCACGAACTTGGATGCGCAGCTGACAAAACGCTAGACGCAATGGAATGCCTTCGTAAAGTCTCCTGGAAAGAGTTGAACGACGCAGTCATGCTCCTAGGAAAGACTGACCCCGCTTTCAGGATGTTCTCACCCGTGGTGGACGGCGAATTAGTGAAAATGCATTCGTCTGAGTTGCTGGGTATGTACCAGGATAAACAGATGGATGAAGTGGAGTTCTTCAGGTCACTGCACTACTTGAACGGAGTCAATCAGTTCGAGGGCGCATTCATGTACCCTTGGCTAGGGAATCCTGCTGCGAATAATCTGGCGGAAGCGTTATCCAATTTCTTCTTTTCCATCGGCGTCTCATCGACGCGCCATGCTCTTAAAGCAGCGGTGGTCCACGAGTACGAAAACTGGAGCCGGCCGTTTAATCAGGCGGAGATACCACTGAAGGCAGTGAGGATCTTTGGGGATTCTGCATTTGGTGCATCCGCCGTCGAGGCCTTACTAATGCACGAAGGTACGCAATTTGACGCCTTTGTAGTCCCTTAGAAAATAAAATTAAATTAAAGATCTTTTTGCTAGATTCAAGTTGTTAATTCTTCATTTACAACCCTAAGGTACTGATGAGCAGCAAACAGCATAAACCCTGAACAGATTGCGAGTTACTCGCAGGTTGTTCTTGTTTTATGCTGGTTGCACATGGCCATTTTCACTTTGCTTCCGATCGGGAAAGCGTTAACTTTACGTACCTGTATTAAGATCGATTTGAAGAACGTGTTCACCTTTAAGCAGTATATGAGCCTCGCTCTGTGAAAAGAGGGTTTAATGCATGTGCGTAAAGTGTCGTCCCAGATAAGCTTGTGAAGTCCGCACAGGCTAATCAGGGACGTCACTTTCCGCTTTTGTGATATTTTTCGTTTAAAGAAAGTATCCTTAGCAAAAATCCAGTTTAATAACAACAAACAAACAAATACATGACGTCCTCCTGTAATTGCATTATCCTGCCGACGTCGGGCCGAAATGGACATGTTTTCTTTGGACATTGATGATAATACATTAAAACACACTATTGTTCAAGCGGGCCCTGCGAACTCCTACGCCTACCGGTTCATGCCCAAGCCCAGTGCGAATATCATGGGCACGCCGGACTGGGTACCAGGAGCCAATCACGCGGACGAGCTGGGCTTCGTGTTCGCCTGGGGAGCGCTTCTGCAACAGCCCTGGGAGGAACAGATGGCCACGCACATGGTCACATACTGGTCCAACTTCGCAAAGACTGGGTAAGGGAGACTGAGTGAGCCTGATATATTGTTTTAAGATGAAGTTTGTGCTTGTTTATATGTGCTAGGCCTGTATTCACAAAGTAGATCTTGAAAAGCGTACAGAAAATTACTTAATTACATGTAATCAAACAAGTATGATATATGAATCTTCATCGAATAGGGAGATGTGCTATGTCGTTACACGCTGTGATATACGTTGCATACGTTTACGTTAAGAGCCAAACCTGGGCTAACAAGGATTAAATTGATGTTTACTAGTATGTATCCAGTTATGTTTAGGTTTAGCTGTGACTATTTTCCAAACATCCCAACACCCCATCCACCCCGCCTATCTAGTGGCTTGTCTATAACAATGTCAACACGTAATTATTTTTCCACGGAAGCCCAAAATCCCAGCCACCCCGTCTGTCCAGTGCATTGTCTATAATAATGTAAACATATGATTATTTTCACAGGAATCCTAATACCCCAGCCACCCCGTCTGTCATGTGGCCTGTCTATAACAAAGTCAACATGACCTACATAGAGCTGGACAAAGACGCTGTAACCGCCAAACATTACTTTTTGGTGAGTACGAAATGTCTTATATATGGTTTAAGTTGTAAATTACAATAGCCAAACTTTTGCGTAGAGGTTTACACTATTATGATACCGAAACTTTATCGACGATATATATGTTTCACGTTTGCGAAGTCAGATGTTACTAGAAACATATTTATGATGCGCGTTAAATTATAAAAAAAATAGGCCTGCATGTTCATGATTACTAAATTTTTAGGTAGAACTATTTGTTTAAACATTTACATGTACTAATTATTAACATAAAACGGGTACAACAATGTATACGTTAAACAGCTGGCATCTTTTAAGTCATTTCCTATATTAAGTATCTTGTTACTTAAAGGCGAAAGAGCACCACTTCTGGAACAACGTCTTCGGTGCATTCACCATGGAAACTACGGATTCAACCAAGTGTGACAGGCCTGTGGTGGCTGCTGCGTCATTGATGACGTCATTTGTCTGCAAGATGGTCGCTGGGGTCGCAGTGCTCTTCGCAGTATTTTTGTTTTAGGCATTCGAAAATGGATGTCCATTGACAATTTAAAACATACATGTAATTATGGTCACACTTTATCGGATGTATTTGAAAACGTACTGAACTTGTTATTGATGGTTCTCAAATGGTTTATTGTGTGCACTGTTTTACAACTAGAACTGTGACACGAACACATAATTCGGATCACACTTTTTCGGATTATTTGTAGGAACACCGTGAGTGTACTTGCTATTCATGTTTTCCTTCTGGTTTATGATGTTAGCTATACTAGAACTATTTAGCAGTTGAATATTTCGTTAAACGTTGTTAATGTATTCATTAATGCTTAAAATGTAGTCTTCAGAAAGTATAATCTTCATTGCAAAATATAGCGGCGACCTTTAACGTTGATTATTGTTTATGAGAAAATATATTTAAGAAGCTAAAAATAATAATTTTTTTTAGAGCTTTTGACAACGTTGTTTTTAAATCTCAAATGTGTGGCTGAAAAGGTAAGATTTGTATCGATTTTATCGGTGACATAGAATGTGTAAACATCGGTTTCTTATAATGTATCTAATGAAATGAATTTATTATACCCCCGTCACACCGGACTGGCGTCCTTTCTGCGTCCTTACGGCGACCCATGTCGCAGTGAGGACGCCATTGACGCCGGAGGGACGCAGTAAGGACGCAAGAGGACGCAGTGAGGACGCCGAAAATTGCTCAGGACGCGAGCCCACGGCGACCACTTTGAACAAATGTTCAAAGTGGTCGCCGAAGTCCGGCGTTTTACGGCGTTCTGTTAAGGACGTCGTAGGGACGCCGTAAAGACGCAATTGTCGTGGTAGGGTCGCTGTAAGGTCGCCATGGACGTCGTGTGGTCGCCGCTCAAACCCACAGAAAATGATTATTGACTGCAAGGCGACCGTACGGCGACCTTATTGCGACTTTAGTACGTCCTTTGTACGTCTATTGCGTCCTGAGAACGACTATGGCGTCCTTACTGCGACTTCATTGAGTCCTTACGGCGTCTATTGCGACATTACTGCGACTATAGCGTTCCTACTGCGACCCCAGTGCGTCTTTAGTTCGCCTTTGGTCGCCGTAAGGACGCAGTACGAACGCGGTAAGGTCGCGAGGGACGTATTAAGGACGCCGTGAGGACGCGCAGAACGCCATAAACCAGGACGCTGGTGTGACGGGAAGGCGAAAAACAGCATTTTTACCGAAAAAGTCATTGGCGTCCTTACTACGACAATCATAAATTTCCAGAAACACAGTCTTAGGTCGCCGTAAGGACGCCAGTCCGGTGTGACGGGGCTATAATTTTAGTGATGTTTCCTTTCAGTCAATGTTTATATTTGTATTATAGCTTACACACTTAATTTTACCATTTTGAACTTTTATCAGTGATGATATTTAGTTCTGGCACACGCAGAAATTAAGCAGTTTTATTGCAAAAGTGCATGTTGAAGAATTGCAAATAAAATCAAAACAAAGCCGATGGCCCTTTGCTTTATTGTGTGTTTTTTTTTCAAACAATATTTGTATGCATTATCTGTAGAAATATTATCTAAAACATCTATTACTGTCAGAAAACTACCAACACTTGCGCAACACAACTTAAACAGAACTACGGAATAAACACAGCACGAACAATTAAGTGCAAAAATATTAATAAGTACATAATTTGAACAATTCGTGATTAAATACAACTGTACATTAATGGTTGAAATGGGCGGCCAGATTAATACGCTATTCTAAATCACAGGACTTGAATACCATGTGTTAATAACATGAACGTGAATTTCGACATTTCGCAAACTCTCTTTGTACTTTAAATAGATTGCCGTGATGCAACAGACCATTTCAAAATATTCTCAATATGTACAAAAGAGATTTAGCGGTAGACATGTCCTAGTTTATGAACTTAATGATAAGTGTAATACCAAGTTATTGATAAAATCAATAATGATGTTGGGGGAGGTATATCTCTATGGCTAGGCTAAACAAATTGCCGGTGAGTATTGTCAAACTTATTTACTAAAATATTTATGCTGATGGTGGCTTTTTCTTATATTTCTCATGACTATAGTAAAATGAAATCCTTTGAGACGTTTCAGACCACTAAGACAATGATGTTGGTGGTGGTGTTGTCTGATCAAGACCAATTTATGAACTAAAACAATTATATTGGTGGTAATGGTGTCTTATGGCTTAGGTTGAATAATTGCCCGTGAGTAGTGTCAGACCATTATGTTGATAAAAATAAAGGTGTTGGTTCTGGTGATGTCTTGTATTTCTCATGGCTATTGTACAATAATTTCCCTTGAGAATTGTAATACTAACTTATTGACGAAACGAATGATGTTGAAGTCTTATATCTCTCCCGGCTGTGGTAAAAACAGCTACCAGTAATATATATATATATGAATTTTAAGTAATGCGCCGAGAACAATGAGATGACATCAGAGGAAAGTTTTGCTGAGAGTTTAACGTGACGTTAAACGGAGCAAGACGTAGCAAATGACTTCACAAATACTGTGATATTATCGCATAGCGTAAATAGTGCTTTAGTTTCAGAATCTTTCTCAATAATTAGATAATTTTATTGAATATTCTTATTTGTTTTATATTATGTAAAAACCTTTTAAAAGGTAGAAAAGGTTTTAAAGTGATGGTTATGTTATAACAGCAAATTCGTCATAAGCGCGAATTTAATACGCGAGTCGTTTATTTCATGCTAGACGGTAAATGGAAAAGACCATTGAATAACCATCGATCATGTCACTAGCTAGGCTCTTAGTTGTGTTTGCTTAACCCTTTGCATGCTGGGAAATTTGTCGTCTGCTAAAATGTCGTCTGCTGAATTTATAAAATCATCATTTTCTTCGCTTTTTTTTCAAAGACCACTATCAGAATAGCAAACAGTTTGGATCCTGATGAGACGCCACGGCCTTCAAAATCCGGTTCCAGCACTGAAAGGGTTAACACGCTGTCTTCTGTCACGTACTGTGCCACACTGTTTTACATTGTTGTACGTTTCATCAGTAAGTATACGTAAATTGTGGTGAAATGTATAGTATTTTGAACATGTTTTGAATTGGGCTTTGTCGTTCACGTTGAAATAGGTACCTAGCTGTCAGCGTAACGATACATCACGGCTACAATTTCGTGCAATCTAGCTTAACACAGCTATGAAACTTTGACTATTTTAAGTACGCATACACGTTATAAATTGAACACATTTTGCATACATACACATGGCTTTCAAATAAGTATTTTACAGTGAATTTTACGTTTTAGAAATCGGATTGCTCGAATTCCGGATGGCTCGAACTATTGGTGTCGGTCCCGGCGAGTTCGAGCTAATTTTATTGCATAAATGACTTTACATTACCTTTTAAATTTGATAATTAATGTTATATCCCTATGTTTGAGTGTCACCACTGACCAGTTCGTAGATGGTCTGACCATAGGCGATTTATGATTTTGTAAGAATTTTTTTAGTATGCGCAATAGTGATTTATTTTCGCCTTCAGTATTTTATGGCTAATTTCTTATTGCAAATTTTAAGGTGAGGTCAGTGGGGGCAATCACACTTTTATTATGTAATATAGTCTTTAACTGTACTGTGCTATATGTGAATTAGTCTCATAACTCTAAGATTGTACAAAGCTGTTTTAACTGGTTTCCAGACTTTAGTGGAGACTATATAACTTTATGGTATTTGGAAGAGAGGTAACTCTGTAGTTCATGTTACAGTTTCTGTAATTTGATCTCAGGGGTTAGCTCCCTTTCATTTCACTATAAGTGTATGATGATTCTTATGTTGATATAATATTCTAGTCTCTTATAACTCGATACTTCCGAGTGGCAGCATTTTATTATTATGCTTATGTTTTATTGTATGTTGTGATTGTATATATGCTGATGAGACTGTAACAAACTAATAAACCTAAGCCATCGGGTTTCGACTGTATGTATATGAGTTGTTTAATAAGGCGAATTTAATATCAAATAACACAATCTAACCAAATATTTAGATGAACATAGATTTTACGATATGTTTCCGGACATATCACAAACGCTGGTGATCAAGAGCCATTATTGCAGTTAACCGATGTGAACATGGAACTCGAATCTGTTCAAGTTGTTCCACTTGTTCGTAAATAATCCTCATAATTAACTCGACAGTTAACTGGTATGGTCTCCCCTTAAGTAACTTGTATTTTCTCCCGTTCCGCCACGAAGTTGACGGCAAAAGGTTTCGAAGCCAGCTCCTCCTAATTTGCAGATATGTATTCACGAGTCCTGTCTCACAATTTGTCATTAACTTATGTAGTTAAATACTATTTATTGTTAACGCTATTGAATAACACACAAACATCGCTTGATTGATATTATCTGTTATAGTTTGAAAAAATCCATAAATTGTTTACATTAGAAACAACGATTTTGTTGAAAACCTGAATATATAACATCAGCGAGCATTTTTTATGCCAACCGTCGATTTTTGTTTGTGTATTTCTGTTGATGTCGTGTTGTTGTTGTTTATGCAATTGTTATTGACTTGCGAATCACATTTATTTAAAAAATACACCAGTATGGACTGACACTGATGGTCATATGGTAATGAAAGAAATCTTGAAGTATTTCAAAGTGAATGTTTCCGGATTGCAACATATTTGGTAAGCATAACAATGAAATTATTTTAATAGCCTTAAGTAAACAATGTGTTTATTTTAATGATAGTTACAGAACACAAACCGGCTTATGGATTTCTGGAGCTTTTATTGATGTACTTAAACGAGGCAACCATTGTCAATGTGTTCATTAAAAGGAAGCTCGTTTCAGAACAGCAAAAGCCATAAAGATATTCACTCCAAAGCCAACAAAGAATGCTATTGCGCGGCTCGGTTGGGGAATGGCGTTCAGATAGACGACCGTGTGCAAAAGCCGGGAGCCAGCAAATAACCGAAACAACAGGACCGCAGTGGTTACATCCGGGCCAGTGAGCACGTAAAGCAGACCAATCAGAACGAAGGGAAATACGTTCTCAAGATCGTTTTGGTGACAGCTGTAAAACAACAACCAAAGTATAAGTTACCCAGCTGTGTTAGGCAAATAATTGCTTCACTTAAAGTGTAACAGGCATAAACTGATGATGAGAGTTATGAAATAATATGTACGTTTGATTAAGCTTATATAATCTTATTTTAAGAAATTGGGAAGGAAAAGCATGATTTTCATTTTAAAATAAAAAGCTATGCATCTTTCATAAAAAGTAACATAAACAACAAATCATGTCAAAGTTGATATGAATAGATCAAAGCGCTGAAGGCACTGCAGTCGTTCGATATTGTGTAAACAGTTGGGGGAAAAGCGGATGCACTGTGGTATTAAACCATAGTTGGTTTTACAAACAAAGTGCATTGTTATTTTACCATCTGTTTGTGAAACCAACTTCGGTATTCAAATCAAAGTGCATCCGCCTTTTAGCCAACTCAACAGCGCGTTGAAGTAGTACATATATATAGTGAAACGAAACGCATTTTCGCTGTGCCTAGAACATCCATATTTCGACAGATCAATCATTATTATAACTTTCACTTTGATATGGACACGGAAAACTCATGTCTGGTTACTGAATTAATGCATTGATACATGTAATTAATATTCTCATAAGTACTATAAGTATATATCGTGTATAATATGCTGAACATGGTGTTTATTTCGTCTGATTAAATGAACAGTTCTAATACTTAAAAAGGTCACATAAATGTCTAAACAATCAGCTTGCAACCATAAATAAGCGAGAAACTCAAAGAATTTGTAAAATTCTAGTACGCTATCGCCAATTAAATTCATCCTTTATTGAACAGGCGACCTCTGCATAATATCATACTTTCCTCTTTGATCGTTGTTACTCAAAAATTGACTATGCACAGAAAGAAAAAACAACGACTTTTTTTTTTAATATATCATGTTCAAATAAACGTCTTCATCATAACAATGGATGCGTTTTCGAAATTATTTATCATTGTTAAACGGCACTTCTTCTTTCCGCGTTTTAGAAACGGTGCGATTGCATAATGCTTTGACAGTTTAACCACGTGGCTATGAGGTTTGATATCGCACTATTTTGCATTAATGTATTACTCCGCAACATAACTCATAAGTTGTTTCTGTTCTCGATGTGTGTTTTGTTAGCTAAAGACAAACCATTAATTAAAATCTTCATAACAGTTTTTTAAACATTGAAATGTAAAACGTAGACAAAGTCTAATCACTTCGAACGGAACTTTTTTATCGACGCGAATGCGGATTGAGTGTGCAACTAGTGTATCTCTCGAAGAAGTATTCAACAGATACAACACTTTGCACGCACCCATCGATTTGTGTGTGATTTGGTGAATCGTAGTATATCCATTTTAAGACCAAAAGTTTGTACTATTAACCTTCGTTGTTCGAAAGAAAAAAACTTAAAACGGACACAAAACTCTCTGCAAAGTACTTGAAAATGTACGCGTATAAGCACAATCACCTTCTGATTCGTTCAATGTGCGGGTCCGTCTTGCCTGACGCAGGACCTTTCCCGGGACCTTTCCCGAAGGCAGCATAGTCCTCGGCGGACGCGAACACCTGGGTGACAAACAAGTTGTTTGAAACATTAGTAATAATTTATAATATGTACATAGCTATATTGACATACTTTTACATGTTCATTGTATACCGTAAAAAAATACAATAATATACATGTACCAGATCGTGTTTTAATCGCTTGATAATGAATACGATAAACAGTGTCGATAAACCAGATCAGCTTATAGTAACGGCAGAGTATAAATGCGATATCCGAAACAATTTATGCTATCTACAGAATGTATACGACATACCAAACCAGTCCATGCTATCAACAAAGTATGTACGTCATATACCAAATCAGTCTGTGGTACCTGCTGAATATGTAAGCGATATAAAAACTCAGTCAATGTTATCTACAGAGTATGTATACGATATACCAAACAAGTCTATGATATCTAAAGATAATGTATACGATATACCAAAGCAGTCTATGCTATCTGCAGAGAATGTATGTGATCTATCAAACCAGCCAATGCTATCTACAGATAATGTATGAGATATACCAATCCAGTCTATGCTATCTACATAGAATGTATGAGCTTTACCAATCCAGTCTATGCTATGTACAGAGAATGTATGAGATAAACCAAACCAGTGTATGCTATGTACAGAGAATGTATGCGATATACCAAACCAGTTTGCTATCTACAGAGAATGTTTACAATATACCAAACCAGTCTGCTATCTACAGAGAATTTGTACGATATACCAAACCAGCCTGCTTTCTTCAGAGAATGTGGACGATATACCAAACCAGTCTGCTATCTACAGAGAATGTTTACGATATACCAAACCAGTCTGCTATCTACAGAAAATGTTTACGACATACCAAACCAGTCTATGCTATCTACAGAGAATGTTAAAGATATACCAAACCAGTCTGCTATCTACAGAGAATGTTTACAATATACCAAACCCGTCTGCTATCTACAGAGAATGTTTACGATATACCAAACCAGTCTGCTATATTCAGAGAATGTTTACGATATACCAAACCAGTCTGCTATTTACAGAGAATGTTTACGATATACCAAACCAGTCTGCTATCTTCAGAGAATGTTTACGATATACAAAACCAGTCTGCTATCTACAGAGAATGTTTACGATATACGAAACCAGTCTGCTATCTACAGAGAATGTTTACGATATACCAAACCAGTCTGCTATCTTCTGAGAATGTTAACTATATACCAAACCAGTCTCTGCTGTATACAGAGAATGTATGCAATATCCCAAACCAGTATAGGATATTTAAAGAACATGTATACGATATACCAAACCAGTCTCTGCTATATACAGAATGTATGCGATACTCCAAACCAGTATAGGATATTTTAAGAACTTGAATACGATATACCAAATCAGTCTATGTTATATACAGAGAATGTTAACGATATACCAAACTAGTCTATGGTATCTGTAGAGAATGTACGCGATATCCTAAACCAGTCTATGCAATCTATAGAGGATGTATACGATAAACGAAACCAACCTATGCTATCTTCAGATGTTTACGATATACAAACACCAGTCTATGCTATCTACAGAGAATGTATGCGATGTACACAATCATCACGTGCTATCTACAGAGAATGTATACGATGTACACAATCATCACATGCTATGTACAGAGAATGTATGCGACGTACACCATCATCACGTGCTATGTACAGAGAATGTATGCGATATACCAAACCAGTCTATGCTATCTACAGAGAATGTTTACGATATACCAAACTAGTATATGGTATCTACAGAGATTGTATGAGATATACCAAACCATATGCAGTCTCTGCTATATACATAGCATGTATGCGATATACCAAACCAGTCTATTCTATCTATAAAGAATGTGTACGATATACCAAACAAGTCTATGCTATGTACAGAAAATGTTTACGATATACCAAACCAATCTCTGCTATCTACAGAGAATGTTTACGATATACTTAACCAGTCTATACTATCTACAGAGAATGTTAGTGATATACTAAACCAATTTATGTTATGCACAGAGAATGTATGCGAAATACTAAACCAGTCTATGCTATATACAGAGAATGTATGCGATATACCAAACCAAACTATGCTATGTACAGAGAATGTTTACGATATACCCAAACAGTCTATGCTATCTACAGAGAATGTATGCAATATACAAAACCAGTCTATGCTTTCTACTGAGAATGTATGCGATTTACACAACCAGTCTATGCTGACAACTGAGAATGTATGAGATATACCAAACCATTATAATTATGCTTAGCCCAGAGAATGTTTACGATATACTAAACCAATCTATGCTATCTACAGGGAATATTGACGATATACCAAACCAGTCTATGCTTTCTACATAGAATGTTTACGATATACCTAAACGAAGCCACCGTTACGCTTCGTATGCACCCATACCGTACAACGAAATCCTAAACCGGTCGAATCGAATTATAATTGTACTAGTTCCCATAGAGGGCAACTAAACCCCGTTTTACCAGAGCGAGGCTCAGTTATTCAAACAGTCCTACCTTACGTCTGATGCGATGTACGGACGTCCACGGGCTCATAACCACCGTCTTCAACAGCACCATCCCGGCGTAGAACGCAAACTTGCTAAACACTTCATTGTCAAAACTTAGCCCAGCGTTGGAAGCCATTATCATTCAACCAATCCTACTTGTTACAGCTTCCAAAACAGGTTAACCAAGCAAATGTATTTAGTTGAACAACTGACAATGTTTGATCGAGTCAAAATAATTTCGTTACGCTTTATGCATTCGAATTATGTTTAACCTTACAATGAGTATACTGCGATGTGTCATACACACAAAGCTCATGTTTCAATACTACGGAATACCGTAAGTGCCATCGTGGTTACACATTAAAATCCAGAGGGCGACAATGCGATAGTGCAATAATACGATGACGACAGTGCGACAATACGATGGCGACAGTACGATGGCGACAATGCGAAAATACGATGACGACAGTACGATAACGGGAAAGTACGATGGCGACAATGCGACAACGCGATATAACTATGGCAACAATGCGAGAGTACGATGGCGATAATGCGATAGTCATATCGTACTGTCGCCATTGTATCATCGCATTGTCGGCATCGTACTATCGCGTTATCGTACTGTCGTCATCGTATTATCGCATTGGCGCCATCGTACTATCGCATTGTCTCCATCGTATTGTCGCACTGTCGTCATCGTATTATCGCACTATCGCATTGTCGCCATCGTACTATCGCACTGTTGCAATCGTATTGTCGTCATCGTATTGTCGCACTGTCGTCATCGTATTATCGCACTTTTGCATTGTCGCCATCGTATTGTCGCACTGTCGCCATCGTATTGTCGTACTGTCGCCATCGTATCATCGCATTGTCTTCATCGTACTCTCGCATTATCGTACTGTCGTCATCGTATTATCGCATTGTCGCCATCGTATTATCGCATTGTCACCATTGTACTATCGCATTGTCGTCATCTTACTACCGCACTATCGCATTGTCGCCCTCTTGATTTTAATGTGTAACCACGATGGCACTAACGGTATTCCGTACAATACGCCGTGTATACAATTATACTGCAAGGTTTATTCTTATAAAACCAGTGTTTTGGTCTTTACCAAAAAGAGGAGTCATACTGTGCTTATTGAAGCATAGTGTTTACGTTTAAGGATTTAAACCGGTAATGAATTTCGTGCAATATCGCTTTATTTCGTACATTTCCGTTACCCTAAACAGTCTCCGATTATGTGCGTAAAACTACGGTAATTTGGTCAAAATCAAAACAAAATATTCAGTGATTAAATTAGTTCGTTTGCTATCACACTAAATTTAAACTTTTCCAAAAAGTGTAGAAAATTAAACATTACATGGCATTAAAAAGGGAAAAAAATCATTTATTTCCTTAGTCAAATTTCCCCGTGTGTTATACATTATAGAAAGCGTGTTTTAAATTCCATTGTTTTTGTGAGTCTTTTCTCCCTGATCTGTTTAGGTACCATGTTAATAAATTGTTAGTTACAATATGAGTTGATAATGAACTACCCCGGTACACATCACATCCACATATTTATGCATACGTTTGGACAATTGAACTTTTCTTTATGGAAACTATTTTATTATGAATATCAATGCTTAGGTGACCAATATTAAATAAGCAATACGAACTCTTTCGGGCCCGAGTGCTTTCGTTCACAAAGTATGATGTTGTACATGCTATTCATACATTTGTATGTTCAAAGTTTGTAATTTCCGTATGCGGTTATGTTTTGGATTTATTTTTTTTTAAATCGACTCACGTCAAGAGATTGGTATTTTTTCTTGGTTTCTGAGGGGAGAAGACTACGGTTGTGTGCTTATATTTTCTGTATGCTAGTCCACTTTTTATCCCCCGCCATAGGCGGAGGGACATTGTTTTGGCGTTGTCCGTCTGTCCGTCCGTCCGTCCTTCCGTCCGTCCGTCCTTCCGTCCGTCCTTCCTTCCGTCCGTCCGTCCTTCCGTCCGTCCGTCCGGCACTTTTGTGTCCGGGGCCATATCTTGGAAGTGCTTTGGCGGATTTTATTGAAACTTGGCATGAGTATATATATATATGGATAAGAGGATGATGCACGCCAAATGACATTGCACACCATCTGTTAATAACGGAGTTATTGCCCTTTGTATATTGAAAAAAAAGCATTTTTATATAAGCTTAGAGCTGTCCGGAGCCATATCTTGAAAGTGCTTCGGCGGATTTCTTTGAAACTTGGTATGAGTATATATATGGATAAGAGGGTGATGTACGCCAAATGACATTGTACACCATTCGTTTATAACGGAGTTAGGACCCTTTGTATCTTGAAAAAATGCTTTTTAATATAAGCTTAGAGCTGTCCGGAGCCATATGTTGGAAGTGCTTTGGCGGATTTCATTGACACTTGGTATGAGTATTATATNATATTCTGTGTCAATGCAGCATGTGGGGGTATACGTCACGTCTGTGACAAAGCTCTAATTAGGCGGGGGATATCAATTCGAGGAATTTGCTTGTTACACATCATTAACTATGATCAATGCATATATAAATTTATATATGTTTACATAAATACCAAATAAATAATGCCTTTTTAATATTTAGATTAACACAATTGAGGAAAAAAGATTAAGGGTTGGAAACTTTGAATGTCTGAGAATCCTTTATTGTTCGATTTTTTTTTATTTAATTTTGATTTTGGATTCAGAAAACCATGGAAATAGGAAATATGCGAAGAAAGAACAGAGAATAAAAATGTCGTATTATCGTTCTAAACTGATACGTTACGAACGAAGTCGATACTGTCCGATATTATCATATTCAATAAGTATGCTGCTATCGTAAGAAATACTTAATTCAGGAAGTCTTGCAAGACTCACGCTTACAATAATTAATTGCTGTATCCGGAATTCAGTGTTTAAAGCACTTGACGGTCCTCAATAAACACAGATCCTATACGTCATAATACCACAATTTAAGTATTGCTCTTCCTGTATTTGTGCGACCTACATACAGAGTGGCGAGTTCAAAAACGATGGGCCATGCGAAATTTGTGTTAATAAGTGTTTTTTTGTTTCTTCTATAAATATAAGGAAATGCAATCTAAGGATAATTTTATATGTTTTAACACGAGTAGATAGTAGAATTGACAATTTGTTTTCACAACTTGACATATCTATAGCGCGGTTGTGAGTCAGTATTTAATAGAAACACATGTCAGTTAAATATAATAGTATAGGCACTGCGAGGATGCGAGAGAGAGCCAATGAATGCTAAAGAAGAACTACGCCGCCTTAATTGCCTATTGTTGAGTGGTTACAATATAATTGTTAGGGCATCACACTTTCAAGAAAATAAATCACCAATGTAGTACAGTATATATTCTTTAATTGAAAATGCGATTTACATTATTTTATATAAAATTACAAGTTCACTTAAAAATGGACTTTAAAGTAATGCAAACTGTTGTAGCACTATAAGTCATCGCAGGTGTGGGATGCGTCTCACAAATATGTCTTTATTTATATACTTTCTAAATGATAGCACATATAAATGTGTGAACAATAAATCAGCTTGCTATCAGTCGGTGTAAGTTATATGTGAATATTTGTATCATCATTATTTTAATTCTTATCATCAATCAATACATAGATTTTTCGTAAGTATTTTGAAAAAAATATCGGGTGGTGTTTCATGAGCATATCATATTTATATTGACATATTTTTATTGGCTCAAAATGCTAAATGTGTTAATACTTTGCATTACATAAATAATTGTGAATGATAAAACTGAGTTTTGATAAATGCTGTGCATGAATTACTCAATTCACAAAAAAAAAACTAAGATGAAAGCTTCAAAGAATCATAAAGAGACAGTCAATATACTTTTAAAATATTTTTTTGAAATAAAAAGTACCCGAATACCATCCTTTGGAAGTTTCATAGTGCATCACCTTTAAAACTACATAAATAAATGTGTATGAGATTGACTTGAAATTAAAGATTGAAATCACATAAGATATCAACTTTATTAACAAATACACTTTCAAATTGCAAATGAATTTATCAGAGATCAAATTATCAAAACGCATTAAAAAAAATGCGAGATAGGCTCATGGAGGCGTAATTGCGAACAACACATATAGCACTTGAAGGATGCTTGTTGTTGAAAAAAAAACGTTTTCCACACTAACCACATGCTTCGGAAGCCTCCTCTTTGTGAACATGAACATGGCTTCCTTAAACAATCTTGTAAAATGAGTCAGATATTAAAGGGACTTGTTCACACTTTATCAAAATAAGATTCAATAAATAAATGAACAATATACATCAGTGTGCGAAATAACACTTATGCCGCAGACTTATATTGAAAATACACTTTCGTTTAAGAAAAATCGTTAGAAATTGATAAAATTATAAAGCGTCTCAGACGCGAAACGATTTACAAATTTGGATTTCTTGTTTTATCGTTATATTTTGTAACAACACGTGGATGGTTTTATAAAGTATCAAATAAATGGCAACCCATGTGAAAATGGGTGGTCAGGTCCGAACATAATGTAGTCGTAAAGACTCAATGACGACCCGAACATAAACTCTGAATTACCCAAACACAAACGTGAAGACGGATTGCTGAGTGGTTTTGGCGTAAGGCTTTTACTCCATGGGTCAATGGTTCGAGCCCTGGTGTGGTTAACTTTTTTTTTCTCTCTCTCTCTTTTTTTAAATTTTATTTTTGTTTTTATATTCGAGCTCTTTAGTTCTGATGTTTATATTTATCAATTTAAAGTATTTAATGCCCGGTTGCTTTCTTTCACGAATGATGTACTACGTGCTATTCAGGTAAGCAGTTAGTTATTATAGTGGCTTTTACATACTATATGTTTCATAAGCTAATCATGAACTTAAATTCTTAACTGCAGCATGTTTATGGCTTATTCATTTGTGAAAACGTGGTAACCCTTTCCAAGTCAAGCTGGAACTTGAAATTTGTGAGTGAAACACAATTTTATTTTCGATCAATTACACATAATATAAAATGTATATGTTCAAAGTTTGTAATTTCCGACTGCCGTTATTGTTTGAAAAAATATTTTTTAAATGGCTTATGCCAAAAGATTTACTTGTTTTTGAGAGGGCGATAACAACACGAGTGTGCTTATATTTTCTTTATTCCACTTGCTACACACCATTTACTATGATGAATGCATATATAATTTTTATATATTTACATAAATAACACATTAGTACTGCCTTTTATTTTCACATCAATAAAATTGAGGAAAAAGATTAAGGGTTGGAATCTGGAATGTCTGAGAATCCCTAATTGTTCGATAAATTTTTATTTAACTTTGATTTTGGGTTAAACAACCATGGTAATAGGCAATATGCGAAGAAAGAACAGAGTATCAAAATGTCGTATTGCAGTTCTAACTACGAAGGAAGTCGATATTATCGGATATTATCCCTTTTCATTAATCTGCTGCTACATCAAGACAATTCAATTAAGGAAGTTTCGCAAGACACACGCTTACGATAAATAATTGCTGTATCCGGAATTCGGTGTTTGCGCAGATCCTATACGTCATAATACTACAATTTAAGTATTGCTCTTCCGGTATTTGTACGACCGACATACAGAGTGACGCGTTTAAAAACGATGGCCCATGCGAAAATATTTTGTTAATAAGTAGTTTTGTTTCTTCTATTAATACAAAGCAATGTAATATACGAATAATATAATGTATTTTAACATTTGAATGAGGAGTAAGTAGAGCTGATACTTTGTTGTCACAAGTTGACATAATCATTGATTAAAGCATTAGCACGCATGATCCATAGTGCGTTTGTGAGTCGCTAGCACATATAAACAGATTTCACTTAAACATTACATTATATACACTGCGAGGATGAGAGATCGCCAATGAATGAAAAAAGCATGCCGTATTATTTGCCTATTGTTGAGTTGTTACAATATAATTGTAAGTGCATCACAATTCCACGACATTACATCACCAATGTAGTACATTATATATTCTTTTATTGAAAATGCGATTTACATTATTTTATTTAAAATTAAAAGTTCAATTATAAATGGACTTTAAATTAAAACGGTTGCAGCCATTTTAGTTATTGCATATGTGGGATACGTCTGATACGTATGTCTTTATTTATATACCTTGCTAAATCAGTTCATATATAAATGTGTATACACAAAATCAGCTTCTATCGACCTGTTAGATTTATACGTGACAAAAAGTTAAAATTCTTTTCTCGATCATCACATAGATTTATTATAAAAGTATTTCGAAAAATGTTGGTGGCATTTCAGAAATATATAATATTTATCTTGACATGTTTTTCTTGGGTAAAATTGTGCAAAATATGTTTAACCTTTCCCAAACCAATATGAGAAGGACTTGAAATCAAAGTTTAAAAACACATACATCAACGAATATGAGAATAACATGAAATCACAGTTTAAAAACACATACATCAATGAATATGAGAATGACATGAAATCACAGTTTAAAAACACATATATCAACGAATATGAGAATAACTTGAAATCGCAGTTTGAAATCACATACATCAATGAATATGAGAATAACTTGAAATCATAGTTTGAAATCACATACATCAATGAATATGAGAATGACTTGAAATCATAGTTTGAAATCACATACATCAATGTATAAGATATCAACTTTATTAAAAAGACCGTGATTTCTGTTGTCCGACATTAAACGTAACCCTTTTTTTTATCATAACAAATGTGAGATACATTTAGATAATTAATAAATGGTCCATAAAACTTTATGAAACAAGTAAGAGACGCGTTGTCCATACGAGCTGGTTGTATACAAATCCAAAGAATATTCGCATCATGTTTTTAAATATAACAATATATCTATTGTGTATGCAAGACAACAATTTAATAAGTGAAATCCAGCAACGATCACAAATGACATGGCAATCAGCTCCCCCTCATCCCGCGTAGAAAATGTGCAACACGTTAAGTGTAGAGATGTGGAGTGAATATTAAAACGACATCAAGGCTAGTCACTTCCTTTTTGCTTTGGCTGGAAAGTGTGTAGCGTGTTTTTTTTTAAAACTTTCATAAATGGTTTAAAACTGCAAAAATACCTTTTTTTCCGGCAAAGAAAGTCACCATCTTGATTTCCGTTTAATCCTCACATGATTACACCTCCTATGTTGATAGAAACTTGATTAAAGTTAACAGATTCTAACAAAAAGTGAATGAGAAGGATGTACCGACATTAATAAAAGTAAGTTAATGTGTTAATATGATAAGAACAACCTTTCGAACCAACCTGGTTAAATACATTATTTTTTCGTTGTCTTATAATAGATCGCTATTGTGACAGTTTATCGTTACACCGCAGTGCTCTCTCATGGTCGCCAGATTTTGTAGTTTTTGGGGCGATTGCCTTCTGCAATTCGCCCCATAAGTAACATAATATACGTATACCGAAGAATAAAGTCCGTCACTGTAATTAACCACTTTGCATCCAGAATCTGCATTCGCAAACTTTATAGCTCCGATCGCATGGTATTAGTATGAATGCGCACAAACATTATCACATGACCAATAGAACAATAAAAATTTCCCCTTCTGATATGCTCATCAATAAATCCAGTTCAATCCAATTTTGCCCGCATTCACGGTGTTTACCCACTCGTTTTGCGACAAACACCCTTGGATTGTATCAGTTTAACATCATCAGCTTACAGCGCGCGTTCCATCCATGGCAACGTCTTTTCACTGTGACATTAGCACTCGAGTTACTCGCAGTCCTCATGGAAGGTGTATACAGCGACGAAATATTGGTTCAATACTGAACTATCTACACGTAACCGATACAGCGCATTTATGTTCTTTCGTTTTAAGAAATCAACTGCGTTCGAGATATGGGCGACACAATTTAATTACCACGCGCAACATTTTTTACTGTCAAAGTAAACATCTCAATGTACTCTGCGCTACAAAGTTTTTATATGACAATTCGCCCGTACTTTTCACTTTTTCCTTACACACGAAATACATGTTGTGGTTGAAACTTCCACAGCAGCTAAACTACTCTAGTAATTCAATCCTAAATCAAATCAATCAGTGTTTTCATTTTGCTGAGATAAAAATAGAGTTAATTCATAAAACTATTTACTCGGTGTGAGTACTTTGTCCCCATGACACATGTTCAAAGTGTTTTTACCACCACACAATTTAGGCAAAATCGCCCCACCAGTACTTTCAGTACTTTGATTCATAACTTTGTCATGTATTTGTTGGTGTGGAAATATTCCATGCTTTTACTCGAAAACCATACAGCCTGAGTTATTTAGTTTAAATAACATTGCAATGTTTGCGTTGCATTTTGTTTTCTTTTTTTTCTATATAATATGTGCTGCGCGCAATACACTACAATAACTACATTGTACTATTTTTTCGAAGTTAATAATGTATATTCTAACATTTTGTTGTTTTTGAGATTTTTTCTGTTACACCAATCGTTTTGCGTAAATGTGTGTTTGAAATTATGTGTAAACTACAATGAACTTCACAATCATTCACTGTATCCTTAGCATCAGTTTATATTCCCTTAAAGAGACCTTTTCACGTTTTGGTAAACTGACAAAATTGAAAAAAAGGTTTCAGTTTTGCAAATTTTCTTTGTAGTTATGATATTTGCGAGGAAACAGTAATACTAAACATTTACCATACTCTACAATATCCATTATATGCATCTTTTGAGGATTACAAATAATGAAATTAAAAAGCATAACAAACGTGAAACGATGAAATAATTCGCGTTGAATGATGGGTACGGTAAAACTGTAGAACTATTTGCATTTTGCGCCAACATGTGCATTAGCCGCATTCACGTCACATTCGCAATATTCAGTGCCTACATTTGGAGACTTTTCTAATGCAACAATTTTTCAAACTTGAATATCTCGTTTATAAATAAAGATTTGGATTTTATACTTGTGACCATTTGACTACATTGTGTGCAAGCTCACGATAACATCATTCATCCGCGACGATCGGACGCTTAAGCACCTTGGTAAGGTAGCCTGCAAAATGCCGATTTCGCGGTTGCGCTGCGAAATATTCATGTGAGCCATATTGTATTGTTAATTATTGTTATGTTTGTTTTCTGGTGTAAGAACCCACCTAGAATGCTGAAATTGAAATACAACTATAATTATATGCACGTTTCTAGGTGCAAAAAGATGAAACCACGTTCTGAAGCGTCCGATCGTCACGGATGAATGATTTTATCGCGAGCTTGCACAGATTGTAGTCAAATGATAACATGTAAATTTTAATTCCAAATTTGTACTCATAAGTGAGATATACAAGTTTGAAAAGTGTTGCGTTAGAAAAGTTTCCAAGTGTATGATCATTCAGTCATTCTTTGCATCATTCAAATCAACTTTAAAATGCTTATCCACATGATTTGATGAATAAATCCACTTTTTAGTTGTTCGCTTGTGAACAACTAATGTTGAGAGGGAGTTTCGCAAGTCGGTCTGCTCTGAGCTACGCTAGGAACGATAACCACCGCATCTGCCTGCGTACACTGTTTACTCTGTTTATGCTTCACCACTGGTGGTACACTGAAGACAGTGAGTGTGTGTATGTAATCAATAGTGTTAAACAGCTTGTGCGACGACATTGGCCAGTTTGTCATTGAAATCTGTACATATTGGCTGCGTTCATGGAAAAAGGGGCTTAATGCATGTCAAATAAGTGGTGTCCTGTGCCCACGGATTAGCCTGTGCAGTGCGCACAAGCTAATCAAGGACGACACTTTCTGATTTTATGGTGTTTTTCGTTTAAAGAGAGTCTCTGTTACTGGGATGACAATTAATGCATATCCATTAAGCCCTGTTTTCCCAAAATGAAGCTTAAATGATCTTTTCTGTTTATAATTTGAAAAAAAAGAAGATAAAAGTGATAATAACTTTAAAGTTACCTCGCTGACAAAGCAAATAAACCAAATCACCTTTAAATCAAATAAACAACCAATGGGTTCTAAATTTCTACCTTGTGGCAATTGTTAGTAAACATCTAAAAGGTACCTTTTCACAGTTTGTCATTAAATGCTTAATATTGATAAATGTAAACATCGGTTTTAAAAAGCTCCATTAAAAAAAAAAACAATAAAATTAAAAAAAAAAAAAAAAAGATACCTTCAACTGGGCTAGAAGCCACTTACCCCTGGAATAAAAGTCTATCTTTTAGACCACTTGGCCATCCGTGCTCATACAATGGGGGATCTATTTTATACTTTATATAATCAATCCTCGTAGTATGAAAAAATATAACAACAACAGAACTCTCCAAATTATTAAATCTTCAAACTTGCGATATAAAAAGCTATTACATAATTTTGAAAACTGAGTTGCGTCTCAGATTATGCAATAGCGAACAACTTCAGTACCTTCAGCGCTTTGATTCAACTCAAGTGTACATGCTTGTCAACGTGGTATGAAGTGAAAGTAGGAAATTCTTAAAAAACGCAAGTACACGCTTGTTATTGCACATACGTGTACATGTATTAAAACACCGTTCCTATTGTTGAATTTAATATCATGTAAACGTAATCATGTACAAACATGACTTATTACACAAAGGCAAAAACCTATGCGTATGTATAAGTAATCTTACGGAGGATTCCGGAGATAGTCGATGTATCACGATTGTATCCAAACGGAAAAAAGTAGAGACGTTACGGTATGTACATAATTGAGAATCACGCAATACACGGGCTTGATTGTTATATCCGTAATATATCGCATTCGAGATGTTTTCAGTGTAATGAAGCACTTGACATTCATCAATAAACGCTGACGAATGAGAGTATTTGCGGCCGGATATAACAACACAAGTGTTTCTCGAAAGAAGGCGCGACCGACATAGAGCAATGGCGCGTTTACCAACTATGTTGTGCACGCTTCTGTTTTGTCTAAGCTTATGCGTTTTTTCTGTTTGGACTGATACCCCTGGTAAGTGCCTTCCTTGTATTATTTTTTTCCTTCAACCGTTAAGCTTTTCTTCTGTCTGGTGTGTCTTCACTTTTTTTTTCATCAATTCTTGATGAACCTACTCTTTCTTTCTAGATAACGTACATTTACGTCAATTATTAAACTATTGTTTTATATATTGTACTGTTTAAATAAATTCCCGCTACCTAAAGAAATGCTACCCACTTGCTTGCAATAACTGCGTATGGAGAAGAACCCTATAAGATCGTAATCTTTCGTTCTAATCCTTTTTTGGAACAACGTGACTCAGTTGTAACTGTATATGCTATGCAAATGTATACCCTGTTTTTCTTGAAATAAAATATTTTTCAACCAACTGCCTTCATTTTGATTAATCCGAGTTAAATAGTGATTTATGTATTTCCTTGATCACATAATACCAGCTGACAATAACGATAATCACTCTTCTAATAACGTTTCTCAAGTTTCATTATTACTTAAAGTAACAATAAAGGTGACAAATCCAATTATTATGCATTTAAACTGGTCTAATTTTTACCGGCTTTCAGTAACTCTTGTATAAAAAATGATAAAAGCACAGCTTAGGTGCAACGTTGTCAAGAATTATGGAAGATATGTCCGTTTCATAATTTGAAGAAATGTTTACATTTTGCAATTTCCGTACATTTTCGCTATCTCCGATGTTCCTCGGCTTCTTTCGTAGAGTACGCATATATTGATGACGTAGTACAAACAACACAATATTCTCGTAAAGAAAAGAAAGAAAACATGTATGTTATGTTATGTTCGATATAGATTAACGCTTCACTGACCACAGTGATTCGCTGAACACAGTGTGATTATATAAAATCTACTGTGTCACGATAGAGTTTAACGCTTCACTGACCACAGTATTTCTCTGAACGAAGTGTGATTCTATAAAAGCTTCTGTGTCACATTATGCATAATTAATATTAAGAACGCTTTATTTTAAAGAAAGTATGACTAAACAAATACAGTTCAAGCACAATATTTACTCATGTAGTGTTTTTGTATACTATATACAACTCACCCTGATTTATATATGTTTTAAACCACCTAGAACAAGCAATTAATATGCATCTTGTTGTTTGCTACATTGGTACAAATGTACTCTATACACAATTTGTACTTACGTTCACACTATGGTAATCTTGCAAAAATGTATAAATATATGCGTGTATGTATATGTATATATATGTGTGTAAATCGAAGTACAGCTTGATGTTTTTAATATTTGTTATTTGCACTCCCATTGAAGAGTTTAACTGTTACTGTCAGCCTTTGTCATTCTTGTTGGGGGTGTATGTCGAACATAGATGTATTAGCGACCGTGTGTGTATGCTATGTATCTTCGTTTTGAACACGACGCAATTTTGGTTTTGAATGTCTGGCCTTTCACCCATGACCTGCTCACGTGATACACAATGTCTTATGCCGACCAATCAAAATTTGTTATCGGAAAACCGGCTCGGAATCGCTCGGCATGATCAAGTAAACAGCGATGTAAACAAACTGATTGTTTGTAAATACAATTGACTTGGAGGACACTGTATTTTGAACTCAAAACAAGTTGTATTGCTCATTTTTTATGGTTATGTCCAATAGCATATATATGATGTTTTTTTGATAACCTTTATAAATAAAATATGAAAAAAATATTTAAAAATCGGTAAATAATTACGGATCGTCACCTTTATTGTTACTTTAACATATATCAAATGAAAATTACTAACACCATACGTGTACAATTAGAGTTAGCACTTACTTTGCTTGGCATTTAAAAACAGAAAACAGTACTTTGGGGGTTGGACAAAATGTGATCGACACGAAGGTGACTGAAGGGGAAACGGCAAGTACTTTTTTTCTTTTCTATACGAATATATACCGAAATAATAAAGCTGTATACGACCTATATATGTACAAGCAGGCATACTCATATTGTATTGGCACATATTTCCATACATAGCTCGCCATCTGCATTTGTTTGTGACATATATCCATTCATTAACCTTAATGAACCATATCTACATTCGAAGATAGTGATGAAATGAAGGTGACCCACGGTAATACTTGTATAAGTATAATAAATACAAGAGGGGAACTGTCTGATATTTATTTCACATCTCAGTTAACAGTAAAACGTCTATAATCTTGTTTGGATAAGCTATAACGCTCAAGTTTTTACAATCATATTTATCATATCTAAACGTTATAATTTCATATTGATAATAGCTTTTGGCCATCTGAAGCACGGGGTGGAATCATTGCGACCATAACGCTCGTGTTATGTGCGTAAAATGTCGCAATGCAGCTTCCATTGTGGAGGCAATTTCAAAAAATGGATGCAAACGGTGAGTAGAGTACGACGTTGTTTTTTACGTTTCCCGAAGACATACATACCTAAATTTAAAAATCGGGAAATGCTATTCGATACGAATATTAATACTGTTTACTATTTTGGAAAAATTCTTGAGAAAAATCCGATATCCTAACCTCAAGGACTTAACAAATGTTGGTTCATGTGATGTTGACAATGAACAAGAAGCATATTTGTACGATATTTTTATATTTTTGCACAGAAAATCCCATTTTATATTGTGTTTTTTTTAATAACTATGTTCGGCTACAAAAAATATCGTTACCTCTGCTAAAAAGAAGGCGTTGTACCCGTTGTTTTGAAAATTTGTGGTCGCGCGCACATGTTGTGGTCGCAATTTATTGTTGTGGTGCTGATGTGAAGATAAACAGAAGATAATTTTTTTTATAGCACGCAATATACCGGTAAATAAAGCAATTTGAAAAGTAACAAGTGATGTGTATGAGAAACACTATGCCCCCTTGAGCGGTTTTGACGTATATATTTGACCTGTGACATTGAAGGATTACCTTGACCTTGACCGTTCACCACTCAAAATGTGCAGGTCCATGAGATACACATGCATGCCACATATCAAATTGCTATCTAATATTGCAAAAGTTTTGACCAAGGTTAAAGTTTTTGGACAGAATGATAGACAGACAGACAGACCGACAGGTCAAAACAATATATCCCCTCTTCTTCGAAGAAGGGGGCATAAAAATAATGAAACAGCAGTAGCCGTATCAACAACCAATCAATGATCCAATGCTTCGCTATATATTCGACTATTCACACAATTTCGTTTTACCCTTCCTTACACATCGGAATAATCATAACCCCCTCAGTATGAGCGCACGCAGATTAAGATGACCATCAGTGTTCGGAAACGAAACAATTAAACCCCTTACCTACGCGGAAGAGCTCGATTGTTTTCCAAATATTTCCTAATTCAAGACTAAGTCTATTGTACATTGATCCTTTTTGACAATCTAGTCAGCAGTATGGGCCATCCGGTTTCGTCGAACGGATTTCCGTTTACGAGACTGAGAACTACAAATTAGGCGATGATTAAAACAAAGGTCTTTATTACATTGCGCGCTTGTTTGCTTATTTGCGTAGTACGGGCTGACGCATTTCCAACTAATTATCCGGAGCGAACAAACTGCGGTATTCGGGGATTTATTATTGACTTAGAGGCTGTCTGCTACCATATCTGGGGACGCTATGAAACCGTATCCGCTAATAATGTTGCACGTTTTGACATCATTATTAATGAGATAATAATTAACGCGTTAACTATCAACAACCTATGTGCGTTTATTTTAGCATATTTTTCATTACAATATAATCATCGTCTTTTTCATCGCCCATCAAATAACATTTGATAAATTATAATCATCAACATCAACATCATCACTGTCATTATTATCAACATCAGCAGCAGTGGCATCGTCATCATTGTCACCATAATCATCATCACCAAAATTATCACCATCACAATCATAATCAGCAGTCATGAGTATCAACACTCGGTTATTAGGATCATGGTTATAATCATTATCTACGTTGTCATAGTTAAAATCATCATCCTTATATAATCTCGGAAGATCGATGTCGTCCTAGTGTTATGGTAGATTTCTCATTGAAAATAACTCGTAAAAAAATGTATTACCCCAAATTCGACGGTGTAAGAAATTACTAGTAACATCATTATAAGTACTGAAGTCAGACTTGAACTCGAAAGACACTTAAATATAATACATACTTTGATACCAGAGATTCATTCTATATAAATAGTAAGGACAATACACGTCACCTATCATTATTTTTTGTTTATTTTCATGTGATTTATAATTGCAGCGATTTAAAGGTCAATTAATAATACTAATAATTACTGCTCCAAACACCTCCAATCGTGTCTGTTGCTTATAAGTATTTAAGTATAAACATTTGTTTCAATTGAAGCATCTGCCACATCTGAGTTTTAACTGCGAAGAAAACAAATTGAAGATATGGAATCATGGCCGTGGCCTTTAATGGTATACATTGTGGAACGACTTCTGTTTTACTTTACATCAGAACCACAACACTAAATTGCGACCACAACATGTGCGCGCGACCACAACATTTTCAAAACAACGGGTACAGCGCCTTCTTTCTAAGCAGAGGCTACGATATTTTTTTGTAGGCGAGAATAGTTATTTAAAAAAAAGGAAATTTATAATCAGATTTTCTGTACAAAAATAAATAATATCGTAAAAATATGCGACTTGTTCATTGTCACCATCACCTGAACCAAACTTTGTAAATTCCTTGAGGTTAGGATATCGGTTTTTTCTCAAGAATTTTGCAAGAATAGTAAACAATATTAATATTCGTATCGAATAGCATTCCCCGATTTGTATGCCCCCGTTCGAAGAAGAGGGGGCATATTGTTTTGCACATGTCGGTCCGTCGGTCGGTCCGTGGGTCCGTCCGTCCACCAGATGGTTTCCGGATGATAACTCAAGAACGCTTAGGATCATGAAACTTCATAGGTACATTGATCATTTAATGTAGATGACCCCTAATGATTTTGAGGTCACAAGGTCAAAGGTCAAGGTCCGAGTGACTGGAGATAGGAAAATGGTTTCCGGATGATAACTCAAGAACGCTTTCGCCTGGGATCATAAAACTTCATAGGGAAATTGGTCATGACCGGCAAATGACCCCTATTGATTTATAGGTCACTAGGTCAAAGGTCAAGGTCACAGTGACCTGAAGCAGTAAAATGGTTTCCGGATGATAACTCAAGAACGCTTAGGCCTGGGATCACGAAACTTCATAGGGACATTTGTCATGACCGTCAGATGACCTCCATTGATTTATAGGTCACTAGGTCAAAGGTCAAGGTCACAGTGACCTGAAGCAGTAAAATGGTTTCCGGATGATAACTCAAGAACGCTTAGG
>VMBQ01004528.1:0-84269 GCA_007657795.1 Dreissena rostriformis
TATATTGAAATATATGTATACTAATTTTTAACACATTTATTTTTTTTTTATAAATATTTGACAAAATCGTACAGTCCCGCTTTAACTTAACGTTTGTAAAGTCAACATTTTTGATCATACACAAATGCATGTTTTATCCAACATTGAATCTGAAAATACAGGAACATCAGTGGGATGCACGTGTCTGTCTGCATACCATGAACTTCTAATGGCAGAGTGTCCCTCATCTTTATTACGAGTATTTTAAACACAATAATAAATCCAGAGTATTAATGTATATTTTTTGCTTGTCACAAATGTTCATATTAGGCCTACCTTCACACTGGCTAACCATGGTAGATTCTGTCTGCCTTGTACCCATGTCCAGCAATCCTTGTTTAGGACATGACGTACAGGCCGTGTAGGAGAAGGGATGATTCATATTCTGGTAGGTGTCTGCAGGACATGGGGAACATCCGGAAGGGGTGGTATACTGGCCAACAACACAGGCATCTGAAACAAGTCCGTGTAAAGTGTGATAAAATGAGCCGCGTTCTGGGAAAACTGGATTTAATGCGTGTGTGTAAAGTGTCGTCCCAGATAAGCTAAGCTTATCGGGAACGACACTTTCCGCCTAGACTAGATATTTGTTTAGAAGAGACTTCCTATAAATAAAAAAAAATCCGTAAATGCGGAAAGTGTCGTCCCTGGGAATGTATACACCAAACAATTCTAAGACTTAAGTCTGAGAATATAAAATATTCTTTAAATTGAAATATTAAATAATTGCTTGAATTTTTTAGTAAAACTTGGCAATAACCACTTCTATCTACATAATTCTTCATGTGGAACATTTTGTAAATGACATAATCAACAGTGGAAGCCTGTAAATACTCAAAAGATGCATGTTTAACGCTTCAATTACATACAAATTGAATAGTTGTCTCCAATATTATTGGCAGTAATATCCTTGGTAATATCTGAACTACAAGTTGATAACCTTTCTGTGCAATAAGTGGAAACTTTCCAGGCAGCAATAAGATGGTCAGGCCACCAACATTTGTGCTCAAAACAAGAAATCAATCAACACAAGAAATAAGTCGCGCTCTGAGAAAAGGACGTTAAATGCATGTGCGTAAAGTGTCATCCCAGATTAGCATGAGCAGTTCGCACAGGCTTATCAGGAACAACACTTTCCACCTAAACTGGATTTTTGATATGAGACTGCCTTTAAGCGAAAATATCGTAAAAGCGGACAGTTTATGCATCAAACCCCCTTTTCTCAGAGCGGGGCTCAAATATATGAGCAATAAATAGAACCAAGAAATTCCCTAGCAGCGGGAAAGTGTCTAGTTCTGCATTGCTTAATAGTTGTGTTTGAATATTAACATCTCAATGAAATATCATATTTGTTGATTGTTACGAAAGAAATAACTAGTTTTTCTTTTATTTAGGCATAATGTTTAAATCTCATAACTTACACACTGTACAGAGTGATGTACTGTTGGCTCCTGTTGCATCAGTTGTTGTATCTTTTTGATTTGAAGATGGACACTTTGCGCAGTTCTCAAAACGACTGTTTCCTGTGTTATCCTTGTAGTAACCTCGCGGGCAGTTTACACAGGAAGTTCCGTTGAGTTCCTGCCCAGGAGGGCAGTAACCTGGGGACATGAAAGCAGGAGAACCATATCACGTGAGATAAGTAATATGCAGGAGAACATGATCATGTGAGTGTGATGATTAATATGCAGGAGAACATTATCATATGAGTGTGATAATTCATATGCAGGAGAACAGTATCACATGAGTGTGATATTTAATATACAGGAGAACATAATCCTGTAGGTGTGATAATTAATATGTAGGAGAACATTATCGTATGAGTGTGAAAATAAATATGCATTACAACATTATCCAGTGAGTATGATAATTCGTATAGAGGAGAACATTATCATGTGAGTATGATAATTAATATGTATGAGAACATTAACATGTGAGTGTGATAATTAATATGCAGGAGAACATTAATATATAGTATCCTATGAGTGTGATAATTAATAAGCATGAGAACATTATCGCATGAGTGTGATAATTAATATGCATGAGAACATTATCACGTGAGTGTGATAATTAATATGCATGAGAACATTATCCAGCGAGTGTGATAATTCATATGCAGGAGAACATTACTATGTAGTATTCTTTGAGTGTGATTATTAATAAGCATGAGAACATTATCGCATGAGTGTGATAATCAATATGCATTAGAAAATTATCATGTGAGTATGATAATTCTTATACAGGAGAACATTATCATGTGAGTATGATAATTCATATGCAGGAGAACATTGTCATGTGAGTTTGATCTTGAATATGCATAAGAACATTATCATGTGCGTATAATAATTCATATGCAGGAGAACATTATCATGTGAGTATGATAATTAATATGCACGATAACATTATCATGCGAGTTTGATAATTAATATGCTGGAGAACATTAGGTTGTGAGTGTGATAATTACTATGCATTAGAGAACACTATCCTGTGAGTGTGATTATTACTATGCATGAAAATATAATTTTGTGAGAGTGATAATTCATACGCAGGAGAACATTATCATGTGAGTGTGGTAATTCATATGCAGGAGAACATTATCATGTGATTATGATAATTAATATGCATTAGGGCATTATTATGTGAGTATGATAATTAATTTGCATAAGAACATTATCCTGTGAGTGTTATAATTCATATGCAGGAGAACATTATCATGTGAGTATGATTATTAATTTGCAGGACAACATTATCATAATGTTGTGAGTGTGATAATTAATATGCATGAGAGAACATTATCCTGTGAGTGTGATTATTACTTTGCATGAGAACATTATCTTGTGAGTGTGATCATTAATATGCAGGACAACATTATCCTGTTACTGCAATAATTCGTATGCAGTAGAACATTATCATGTGAGTATGATAATTACTATGTATTAGAACAGTATCAAATGAGTATGAGTATTCATATGCAGGAGAACATTATGTTGTGAGTGTGATAAATAATATGCATGAGAACATTATCCTGTGAGTGTATTAATTAATATACAGGAGAACATTATCATGTGAGTATGATAATGCATATGCAGGAGAACATTATCACGTGAGTATGATAATTAATATGCATTAGAACATTATCATGTGAGTATGATAGTTCATATGCAGGAGAACATTATCATGTGAGTATGATAATTCATATGCATTAGAACATTTTCACGTGAGTATGAGAAATAATATGCATTAGAACATTATCATCTGAGTATGATAATTCATATGCAGGAGAAAATTATCATGTGAGTGTTTTAATAAATATGCATGAACACATTATCCTGTGAGTGTGATAATTAATATGCAATGAGAACATTATCCGGTGAGTGTGATAATTACTATGCATTATAACATTGTTATGTGAGTGTAATTATTAATATGCATTAGAACATTATCATGTGAGTGTGATAATTAATATGCATTAGAACATTATCATTTGAGTATGATAATTCATATGCAGGACAACATTATCATGTGAGTATGATAATTCATATGCATTAGAACATTTTCACGTGAGTATGATAAATAATATGCATTAGAACATTATCATTTGAGTATGATAATTCATATGCGTTAGAACATTATCATGTGAGTATAATAATTCATATGCAGGACAACATTATCGTGCGAGTATGATAATTCATATGCAGAAAAACATTATCACGTGAGTATGATAATAAATATGCATAAGAACATTATCACGTGAGTATAAAAATTCATATGCAGGAGAATATTATTCTGTGAGTGTGATATTCATATGCAGGAGAACATTATCATGTGAGTATGATAATTAATATGCATTAGAACATTATCATGTGAGTATGATTATTCATATGCAGGAGAACATTAAGTTGTGAGTGTGATAATTAATATGTATGAGAACATTATCCTGTGAGTGTGATAATTAGTATGCAGTAGAACATTTTCATGTGAGTATAATAATTCATATGCAGGAGAACATTATCACGTGAGTATGATAATTAATATGCATTAGAAAATTATCATGTGAGTATGATAATTCATATACAGGAAAATATGATCCTGTGAGTGTGATAATTAATATGTATGAGAACATCATACTGTGAGTGTGATTATTAATATGCAGGAGAACATTATCCTGTGAGTGCGATAATTAATATGCATTAGAACATTATCATTTGATTTTGATAATTCATATTCAGGTCAACATTATCATGTGAGTATAATAATTAATATGCATTAGAACATTATGTTGTGAGTGTGATAATTACTATGCAAGAGAACATTATCATGTGAGAGTGGTTAATAATATGCAGGTAAACATTAGCACGTGGGCGTGATAAAATATATTTATGCGAACATTTTGTTGTAGGTGTGATAATTACTATGCATGAGAACATGATCATGTGAGCGTGATAATAAATATGCATGAGAACATGATCATGTGAGTGTAATAATTTATATGCATGAAAACATTATCCTGTGAGTGTGATAATTCATATGCAGAAGAACATTATGTTGTGAGTGTGATAATTACTATGCATGAGAACGTGATCATGTGAGCGTGATAAAAAATTTGCACGAGAACAAGATCATGTGAGTGTGATAATTTATATGCATGAGAACATGATCATGTGGGTGTGATAATTACTATGCATGAGAACATGATCATGTGAAAGTGATAATTAATATGCATGAGAACATTATAACGTGAGTGTGATAATTCATATTCATTAGAATATTATCGTGTATGATAATTAATATGAATGAGAACATTATTGCGTGGGTATGATAATTTACATGCATGAGAACATTATCAGATGAGTATGATAATTAATATGCATGAGAACATTATCACATGGATATGATGATTAATATGCAAAAGAACATTATCATGTGAGTATGATAATTAATATGCATGAGAACATTATAATGTGAGAATGATAATTAATATGCAGGAGAACATTATCTCGTGTGTATGAGGGTTAATATGCATGAGAACATTATGTTGTGATTATGATAAATAATATGCATGATAACATTATCAAGTGGGTATGATGATTAATATGCATGAGAACAATGTCATGTGAGTGTGATAATTAATATGCAGGTGAACATTATTACATGGGTATGATAATTAATATGCATGAGAACATTATGATGTGAGTATGATAATTCATATGCAGGAGAACATTATTACGTGAGTATGATAATCACTATGCAGGAGAAGATGATCATGTTAGTATGATAATTAATATGCAGGAGAACATAATCACGTGAGTATGATAATTAATATGCAGGAGAAGATGATCATGTTAGTATGATAATTAATATGCAGGAGAACATTATCACGTGAGTATGATAATTAATATGCAGGAGAAGATGATCATGTTAGTATGATAATTAATATGCAGGAGAACATTATCACGTGAGTATGATAATTAATATGCAGGAGAAGATGATCATGTTAGTATGATAATTTATATGCAGGAGAACATAATCATGTGAGCATGATGATAAATATGCAGGAGAACATGATTAAGTTAGTATGATAATTAATATGCAAGAGAACATAATGATGTGAGCATGATGATTAATATGCATGAGAACATTATAATGTGATATGATAATTAATATGCTGGAGAACATTATCTCGTGGGCATGATGATTATTGTGCATGAGAACATTATGTTGTGAATATGAGAATTAATAGGCATGAGAACATTTTCAAGTGGGTATGAGGACTAATATGCAGG
This sequence comes from Dreissena rostriformis, assembly GCA_007657795.1. Taxonomy (NCBI): domain Eukaryota; kingdom Metazoa; phylum Mollusca; class Bivalvia; order Myida; family Dreissenidae; genus Dreissena; species Dreissena rostriformis. The sequence continues at coordinate 5,823 of VMBQ01004528.1, forward strand.
AGAAGATAATTCAGTGGGTGTGGTTATTAATATGCAGGTGATAATTATAACATGGGTATGATATAAAAAATGCATGAGGACATTATAATGTTAGTATGATAATTAATATGCAGGGGGAACATTATCACGTGAGTATGAAAATTAATATGCAGGAGAACATTATCACGTGAGTATGATAATTAATATGCAGGAGAACATTATCATGTTAATATGATAATTCATGAGAATAATATCCTGTTATTGTGATAATAAATATACATGAGAACATTATCCTGTGAGTCTGATAATTAAAATACAGGAGAACATTATCCTGTGAGTGTGATAATTATATGCATGTTAATATAATCATGTGAGTGTGATAAATCATATGCAGGAGAAAATTTTCATGTGAGTATGATAATTAATATGCATTAAAACATTATCATGTGAGTATGATAATTCATATGCAGGAGACCATTATGTTGTGAGTGTGATAATTACTATTCACGAGAACATTATCCTGTGAGTGTGATAATTAATAAGTAGGAGAACACTATCCTGTGAGTGGGATAATTCATATGCAGGCGTACATTTTCATGTGAGTATGATAATGAGTAAGCATTATTACATAATCATGTGAGTATGATTATTCATATGCAGGAGAAAATTATATTGTGAGTGTGATAATTAATATGAATGAAAACTTTATCATGTGAGTGTGATAATTAATATGCAGTAGAATATTATAATGTGAGTAAGATAATTCATATGCAGGATAACATTATCACGTGATCATGATAATAAATATGCAGTAGAACATTATCATGTGAGAATGATAGTTCATATGCATGAGAATATTATCACGTGAGTATGATAATTCATATGCAGGAAAACATTATCACGTGAGTATGATAATTAATATGCATTAGAACATTATCATGTATGATAAATCATCTGCAGGAGAACAATATCACCTAAGTGTGATAATTTATATGCATTGGAACATTATCCTGTGAGTATGATAATTGATATGCATTAAAACATTATCCTGTGAGTGTGATAACTCATATGCAGGAGAACATTATCATGTGAGTATGATAATTATTATGCATTAGAACGGTATCATGTGAGTATGATAATTCATATGCAGGAGAACAGTATCATGTGAGCGTGATAATTCATATTCATGAGAACATTATCATATGATCATGATAATTAATATGCATGAGAACATTGTGCTGTGAATATGATAATCTATATGCAGGAGAACATTATCATGTGAGTATTATACTTAATATGAAATAGCAGATTATCATGTGAGTATGAGTTTTCATATGCAGGAGAACATTATGTTCTGAGTGTGATAATTAATATGCATGAGAACATTATCCTGTGAGTGTCATAATTAATATGCAGGAGAACATTATCATGTGAGTATGATAATTCATATGCAAGAGAACATTATCACGTGAACATGATAATTAATATGCATTAGAACATTATCATGTGAGTATGATAATTCATTTACAGGAGAACATTATCATGTGAGTATGATAATTCATAAGCAGGAGAACATTATCACGTGAGTTTGATAATTCATATGCATTATAACATGTTCATGTGAGTATGATACTTCATATACAGGAGAACATTATCCTGTGAGTTTGATAATTACTATGCATGAGACCATTATCATGTGAGTGTGATAATTAATATGCAGGAGAACATTATCATGTGAGTGTAATGACTAATATGCATTAGAAACCGCATTATCCTGTGAGTGTGATAAAGTATATGCGTATATGCATTAGAACATTATCATGTGAGTGTGATAATTAATATACATTAGAACATTATCCTGTGAGTGTGGTAATTCATATGCAGGAGAACATTATCATGTGAGTATGATAATTAATGTGCATTAGAACATTATCATGTGAGTATGATATTGTATATGCAACACAACATTATCATGTGAGAATGATAATATATATGCAGGAGAACATTATCACGTGAGTATGATAATAAATATGCATTAGAACATTATCATCTGAGAATGAAAATTCATATGCAGGAGAACATCATCCTGTGAGTATGACATTCATATGCAGGAGAACATTATCATGTGAGTATGATAATAAATATGCATTAGAACATTATCATGTGAGTATGATTATTCATATGCAGGAAAACATTAAGTTGTGAGTGTGATAATTAATATGCATGAGAACATTATTCTGTGAGTGTGATAATTAATATGCAGTAGAACATTATCATGTCAGTATAATAATTCATATGCAGGAGAACATTATTACGTGAGTATGATAATTAATATGCTTTAGAACATTATCATGTTAGTATGATAATTCATATGCATAAGAACATTATCCTGTGAATGTGATAATTAATATGCATGAGAACATTATCCTGTAAGTGTGATAATTAATATGCAGGAGAACATTATCATGTGAGTGTGATAATTAATATGCATTAGAACATTATCCTGTGAGTGCGATTATTAGTATGCATTAAAACATTATCATGTGAGTGTGATAATTCATATTCAGGACAACATAATCATGTGCATTAGAACATTATCATGTGAGTATGATAAGTCATATGCTGGAGAACATTATGTTGTGAGTTTAATAATTACTATGCATGAGAACATTATCCTGTGTGTGTGTGATAATTACTATGCATGAGAACATTATCCTGTAAGTGTGATAATTAATATGGAGGAGAACATTATCCTGTGAGTGTGATAATTCATATGTGGAAGAACATTATCATGTGCGTATGATAATTAATATGCATGAGAACATTATTCTGTGAGTGGGGTTATTAATATAAGCATGAGACCATTATCCTGTGAGTGTTATTATTAATATGCAGGGGAACATTACCACGTTGGTGTGATACAATATATTCATGAGAATATTATGTTGTGGGTGTGATAATTACTATGTATGAGAACATTATCATGTGAGTGTGATAATTAATAAGCATGAGAACATGATCACGTGGGTGTGATAAGTACTTTGTATAAGAACATTATCATGTGCGTGTGATAATTAATATGCATGAGAACATTATAACGTGAGTGTGATAATTAATATGCATGGGAACATTATCGTGTGAGTATGATAATTCACATTAATGAGAACATTATTGCGTTGGTATGATAATTTGTGTGCATGAGAACATTATCACGTAAGTATGATAATTAATATGCATGAGAACATTATGACGTACATATGATGTTTAATATGTAAGAGAACATTATCTCGTGGTTATGAGGATTAATATGCATGAGAACATATTGTTCTGATTATGATAATTAATATGCATGAGAACATTATCAAGTGGGTATAATGATTAATATGCATGAGAACATAATCCTGTCGGTGTGATAATAAATATGCAGGTTTACAACATTATAACATGGGTATGATTATTAATATGCATGAGAACATTATAATGTGAGTATGATAATTAATATGCAGGAGAACATTATCACGTGAGTATGATAATAATATGCAGGAAAACAATATCACGTGAGTATGATAATAAATATGCTGGAGAACATTATAATGTGAGTATGATAATTAATATGCAGGAGAACATTATCATGTGAGTATGATGATTAATATGCATGAGATCATTATAATGTGAGTATGGTAATTAAAATGCAGGGCAACATTATTACGTGCGTATGATAATTAATATGCAGGAGAACATTATAACATCGGTATGATGATTAATATGCATGAGAGCATTATAATGTGAGTATGATAATTAATATGCATGAGAACATGATCATGTGAGTGTGATAATTAGTATGCAGGAGAACATTATCATGTGAATGTGATAATTAATATGCAGGAGAACATTATCACGTAAGTATGATAATTAATATGCAGGAGAACATTATAACATGGGTATTATAATTAATATGCAGGAGAACATGATTATGTTAGTATGATAATTAATATGAAGGAAAACATTATCATGTTAGTATGATGATAAATATGCACGAGAACATTATAATGTGAGTATGATAATAAATATGCTGGAGAACATTATCTCGTGGGTGTGATGATTAATGTGCATGAGAACATTATGTTTTGAATATGATAATTAATATGCATGAGAACATTTTCAAGTGGGTATGAGGATTAATATGCATGAAAACATAATCCTGTGGTTGTGGTAATTAATATGCAGGTGATTATTATTACATGGGTATGATAATTAATATGCATGCGAACATTATAATGTGAGTATGATAATTAATATGCAGGGGAACATTATTACGTGGGTATTATAATTAATATGAAGGAGAACATTATCATGTGACTATGATAATTAATATTCAGGAGAACATAATCATGTGAGAATGATAATTAATATGCATGAGAACATTATCACGTGAGTATGATAATTAATATGCAGGAGAACATGATCATGTGAGAATGATAATTAATATACATGAGAACATTATCATGTGAGAATTATAATTAATATGCATGAGAACATTATCATGTGAGTATGATAATTAATATGCATGAGAACATTATAATGTGAGTATGATGATTTGTTTGCATGAGAACATTATCACGTGAGTTTGATAATTAATAAGCATGAGAACATTATCACGTGAGTATGATAATTAATAAGCAGGAGAACATTATCACGTGGGTATGATAAGTAATATGCAGGAGAACATTATCGCGTGGGTATGATGATTAATATGCAGGAGAACATTATCACGTGAGTATGATAATTAATATGCATGAGAACATTATTATGTGAGTGCGAAAATTAATATGCACATTATCATGTGAGTATGATAATTAATATGCATGAGAATATTATCATGTGAGTATGATAATTAATATACAGGAGAACATTATCATGTGAGTATGATAATTAATATGCATGAGAACATTATCATATGAGTATGATAATTAATATGCAGGAGAACATTATCTTGTGAGTATGATAATTAATATGCAGGCGAACTTTATCATGTGAATGTGATAATTAATATGCAGGAGAACATTATTACGTGAGTATGATAATTTATATGCATGGGAAGATTATCATATGAGTATGATAATTAATATACACTAGAACATTATCATGTGAGTATGATAATAAATATGCATATGGACATATTCACGTAGGTATGATGATTAATATGCATGAGAACATTATTTTGTTAGTATGATAATTAATATGCAGGAAAACATTATCATGTGAGTGTGATATTTAATATGCATGAAAACATTATCAGGTGGGTATGATGATTAATATACATGAGACCATTATCATGTGAGTGTGATAATTAATATGCATGAGAACATTATTATGTAGTTGTGATAATTAATAGGAAGAAGAATATTTACCCGCGAGTGTGATTTTTAATATGCATGAGAACTTTATTCTCTGAGTGATATAATAAATATGCATGAGAACATAATCATGTGAGTATGATAATTTATATTCAGGATAACATTATCCTATGAGTGTTATACTAAATATGCATGATAACATTATCCTGTGAGTGTCATAATTAATATACATGAGGACATAATCACGTGAGTATGATAATTAATATGCAGGAAAATATTATCTTGTGAGTGTGATACATAATATACAGGAGAACAAAATCCTGTGGGTGTGATTATTAATATGAATGAGAAAATTATCGTACGAGTGTGATAATTAATATGCAGGAGAACATTATCGCATGAGTGTGATAAGTAATATCCATGAGAACATTATCCTGTGAGTGTGATAATAAATATGCAGGAGAACATTATCAGGTGAGTGTGATAATCAATTTGCTGTGGAGAACATTATCATGTCAATTTGATACCTATTATGCAGGAGAACATTAAAACGTTAGCGTGATAATTAATATGCGATGTAGTATATACAATCCATCAAGAAATGAATAGCAATTAATTCTTTCAATTTGTGTATGCCTTGCAGTATATAATTCATTAATTCTACATAATGATGGTTTTTACACCTCCATGAATTAATAACCCCACAAATAGTGTTCTTAATAAAAGAAAACCTTTCCCTTTAATTTAATATTCATCAAGAAACATAATGAGGGCAGTCTCATCTTTTCTATAAATTATACCAGTTGAATAGCATCATCAAAACCAATATCCACAAATACATTATTTTTACAACAATACAGTTGCCGTTTTCCATATGTTAAGCAGAAAATCTTTGTTTCAAACGAAACAAGTTCAGTGCATACAATATTTTAGCTAACAATAACAAACGAGATCTGTGTTTGTGAAACACAATGCCCCCTTCTGCGCTTTGTGCCACACAGCCGCTATTTTAGAGAAAAAAAAATCAATAGACCGGAACGAAACTCACACTTCATCTGTAAGTCATTTAGGTAGAGTAACATACCAAACATCAGCTAAATAGCTGACAGTGTTTCGTAATAAAAACCCCCAGAAAACGGAAAAAAATTGAAGTGCAAGGCTCATAACTTCGCCAAAATCAATGGACGGGAACTAAACTCACACTTCATCTGTAGGTCATGTAGGTAGACTCACATACCAAAAAACAGCTCAATATCTGAAAGCGTTTTGTAAAAAAACCTCCAGAAAACGAAATGCCAGACGAACAGACGGACGGAGAGTGCGACTGCGAAATGCCACCTACCGGGGCAAACAAAACAACATCAAGAGTGCCTACTTGTCATAAAATATGCCCGTTTAAGGTGAGACTATACGATTTTTATATGTGTCAAATTGTTATATATTGATAAAAATATGTTACAATAACACAAACTAGGCAAGATAAATTATACATTGAAGACGAATTTCATAAAATTCAGCAAAGACAAGTTTGCGCTGGTTAAAGCCGATGCCGACACTTTTACTCGTATTTGTTAGGAAACAAAATTGTATCTTTGTGTCGTATGAACGAATCTGCACTTAAGCTAAATTTAGATTCACATTGTACGTGCATGATATATATGCTGGCGAATTTGGCTGTACAGCCATTTTCGATTTCCGATTAAAATATCTGGCTTGTTTTGCATTTTTTGACACATGTTCTTCTTATATTTATTTTATATTATATTGAAATATGTGTATAATAAATTTGTCACATATTTATAAAAAATCATAAATATTTGACAAAATCGTATAGTCTCGATTTAAAGGTCAGGATAACACAAATCTGTGAAGGATGTATTATTTGTTGTAGAAATTATGGTACAGAAAATACTGTAGACAACAAAACAATAGCAAAGCCATGAAACCAGTTCTTCAATGTTATCTTTATTAATCTAATTTAATTAAAGTAATTGTGAAAATCTCAAGTTAGATTTGCAGATCCAATAGTGTCATCGCTCTTCAGTTTTACAGCAATTTAGTTTTCTTTCTTTTTTACGTAGCAGTGAACTTGACTTTGGTCAGACTGACAAACCCAAAATTGCAAATCCAAGCTGGGTATGCATGTTGTAAGAAACAAAGGAACACAATACCAGAACAATTCCCCCATAACACTAAAGTTGTTTAGTAAAAACAGTTTTTCTGTTTATAGTAACAATGACCTTGACCTAAACGTCTCCAAAAAGACTCCTATGCTAGGTATGCGTGTATGCTTTCCACACACACAATTTTAGCATATCTCCATCCGAACATTGGGGGGTGATTAAATAATAAACAAGAGCTGTCAGAAGACAGAAGAAATATGCAAAATATAAAAGCAATATGTCAAGGGACATATAAAATATCTGAGGTGGTTCACAAACTTTAACAGAGATTTATCAATAATATGCATAGTCTAAGTGGAAAAAGGGCCATAATTCCTACAAAATGCTTGATACAGTTGTCTGCTCTTGTTTATAGATTAGAGTCATGTTGGCAAAAAAGTATGCAAAATTTAAAAGCAATATGTCAAAAGACATAGCAAATATTTGAGGTGGTACGCAAACTTTAGCATAGATTTATCAATAATATGCATATTCTAAGTGGAAAAAGGGCCATAATTCTTACAAAATGCTTGATACAGTTGTCTGCTCTTGTTTATAGATTGGGTCATGTCGGTAAAGAAGTATACAATATATAAAAGCAATATGTCAAGGGACATAGAAACTATTTGATGTGGTACGCAAATTTAAACATAGATTTATCAATAATATGCATATTCTAAGTGGAAAAAGGGCCATAATTCTTACAAAATGTTTGATACAATTGTATGCTCTTGTTTATAGATTTGGGTTAAGAAGTATGCAAAATATTAAAGCAATATGTCAAGGGACATAGAAAACATTTGAGGTAGTACAACAACTTTAACATTCCAACGCTGACGCTAACGCTGACGCTGACGCTCATGCCAACGCTAACGCCAACTCTCACACCAACACTCACGCCAACACTCACGCTTACGCTCACGCTAACGCTCACGCTAACGCTCACGCTTAAGCTAACGCTCACGCTAACGCTCACGCTCACTCTAACGCTCTCACTCACGCTAACGCTCACGCTAACGCTTACGCCCACGCTAACACCGACGCCGGGGTGAGTAGTATATCTCCACTAAATATATTTTATATTTGGTCAAGCTAATAAAAGCAATATGTCAAGGTACATAGAAAACATTTGAGGTGGTACGCAAACTTTTACATTCCACCGCTCACGCTCAAGCTCACGCCGACGCCGGAGTGAATAGGCTGAAAGATTTGTCAGCCGGGTTTAAAGGCAAACAGCTGAAATGTGTGGGTCTCTAGGGATGAACATTGTCTTGCACATCTACACTTTATGGATTTCATTTCATGGGTTGAGATATGTGGAAGAAGTTCTCTCCCAAAAACTGGACTGGGTTTTGTCAGATGTTCAAAGGCAAATATCTCAAAGAGTTTTGGATCATAGGGTATGAAAATTGTATTGCAAATATATACTTAAATGTGACGACAACTTTTAACATTCAATTAAATTGCTTGAGAATTGAGAGGAAATGTAACTGATTTTATGCCGACTGTCCAACTCGAAAAACCGATTGCCAATAAGATGCATTACCTTTTTTACATATGTTTACACCCACCTTTACACTGCGCGCTGCTGTTTGACCCAGTGCCTATAGTTATTAAGCCGAGAGGACAGGGTTTACAGAAGCTCTTGCCAGCCTCATCCTGGTAATAGTGACGTGGACAGTCAATGCACGATCCACTGGTGACATTGTACGACTTTCCAACCGGACAAGACACTACAGGCAATAAATACAGAAACATCAAGTCATTACATAACATAGGCTTTTTGAGGTTATTTATGTACAAAATAAATGTTAAGGTACATGGAAAGTATATATTAATTAAATCAGGACTTTTGCATGAACGATTCTGAAACAAGATTCATCATGAATTATGATGAGATTTTGACAAACAAAAACATTGTTAAAAAAATTATGTAATACATGAACTGCGTGTTGACATTTGTAAAAATGCAAGTACTAACCAACGCAGTCGGATTCGGCCTTTGATCCTTTAGAGTATGTAGTTTTGGTACTAGGGCACTGGAGACACACTGTCTGAGTTGTATGTGGTTGGTAGAAGCCGTAGTCACACGGTACACACTGCTTAGACTGAAAATCCAGGAACCAGCCAGCACCACATGTGGCTGGGAAAACAAATGTACACATGCATAATTGAGCCACATTCTGGGAAAACTAGGCTTAATTCATGCGCGTAAAGTGTCGTCCCAGATAAGCCGGTGCAGTCGCTTCTATGGAAATTTTGTTTTAAAGAAGTCTCTTCTTAACAAAAATCCAGTCAAGGTGGAAAGTGTCGTAACTGATTAGCCTGTGCGGAAATGGACGACACTTTACACACATTAATTAAGTCTTGTTTTCCCAAAGCAAGCACAAATGTATGTTGGGTGAGAGGTTTCAAAAAGCTACATGATACTGATATGATCACATGACAACAACCACGTGTACATTGCAACTTGAATTTTTTTATTATTTAAGAAGGAGCTCCTACATCAAAGACCTTTAAAAATCACACATGAGCAGTTGTTAAACAGTCCTGTTACATCTTAATATTATATAATGTAATACTCATTCAAAACCATTGATGCAGTCATGACACATAGATGGCCTGGATGACTAAGACAATAAGCTTATCCAAAATATACACATTCTATCATTATTTAACTCGTCATATATGCATTTATAATTCTTAAGAAACTGTTAAATATATATATAATTGTGTATAACGTAATGGCCTGCCATATACAATAACCATTTAAGTATATGTCTAATATAGAAGATCATGGCTTACCACAAATATTGTCTGTGTCATCCTTAATAAGGGCATAGCCAGGGCCACACACTTCTGTCATAGAGATCACTACAGTGTTTGTCTGCAGGACAGAGCTGGCTATTGTCTATACAACACAACACCAACAAAACGATGTGTCAGATACCAACAAAGAAATCATAATAATGGAAATGTGTCACAAAAATTGATGCTCAACGACCATTGTTTTGACACAGACGAATCCACAATATATTCTACAGTGGGCAAACAGACACAAAGCTATAATTCTGCCAAAACTGGTCGCAGCAGAATTTATTTCTTTACAATCATGTTCATATTGAGGCTACTTTTGCTGTTTAAGTTAGAACGAAATCCAATAAGCAGTAAAAGAGGAATTAAGTACACATTATTTGTGGAACCATGCATATATTCATTAGTGTTAAAACAGGCGAAGGATCATAATTCAGCCTGAACTTGTCGAAGCGAAAATTCCTTTCCTTACGATGATCTTCACATAAGGTCATAAAGCTGGGAGAGTTTTAACAAAACTGGCAAAAGTTACAGAGAAGCTCCGTACACAGCATTTCAGGGAATATTCATTCTTTAATGTACAAAACAAAGGGGTGCCATATTTCAGCCAAAACTAGTTTCAGCAAAAAATTATTTCATTACAAGCTTAAACAATTAAGGTTATTTAACTGTGAAAGTTTAGCGTGATCAATCTTCAGTTTAAGAGTTGAAAACACACTCTTCGGGACATACGTTCATACGTACATACAACCGACATAGTGCAAGGCATACCATTCTGTGGAAGCATCAAAAACTGAATCTGTTAAACATATTGATCTGTCAGAGACAATGATTCCCCACGACACATCTAAGGCACTGACAAATACACCAGTCAGTTACAGAGGACTAACATCTACACACAAACACATCTTTAATATATACTTTTAGAATTGACAAAAGTGCCGTTATTAAAACAAATGCTGCATTTACAATTCCTTCCTTTCCAATCATCTTAAAATGTTGATAGCTCAGCTGTGAAATTTGAGCGATTTCACAAACTAATATATGATTCTGTAGTGGGAAAATGACAAAGGGCCATATTTTCAATAGGGAAAATACGCCATGCAGTTAAAGTGAAGTAAAGTCAAAAAAATGTGGGGACTATAATAAAATTATGTAGATGATAGAGCCATATTTCAGCTAAAAAAAACAAACTGATTGCCGCCGAAATCCCTTCCTTTACTATTACCTACACATTAAGGTCATACAGCTTTGAATGTTTGAGCAAATCCACCAAGCATTTAAGGAATAGTTGAGTACACACAATTTTGGATTTACCGGGGTACATACGTACAAACAAAACGACACACAATTGTAATGCGTCAACATAATGCAATAGTAAATACTTTGAATTCCAAAAACACAGAACACATGATTGATAGACAGAAACACACAGTAATTTATTGGCACATTGTATTTTGGAAATAAACGGATTATATCATATTGCACATTAATAATTACTTCTATATCAAATATGTCAAATACAGGTCCGATTTCGAAACTTTTCTAAAGGATAACTCACTGACAAGTCTTAATTTATCAGTAAAAAATAAAAAATAAAATACAATTAATTGTATTACTTAAAATGTTAATAATTGTGATCATCTGAAACACAATTTTCATTAAATCTATAATTTGCCGTTACAACATTAACAATGCACACTTTACTGCAGCATGAAAAAAGTAAACAATCAAGGCCAGATAATATACCCCGAAGCGTGCATCCAGGTCCTTGTCAATAAGAATGATGATTCGCAAGACATCCAGCACTGGCACAGAGGCACCTCCTCCGACAGATGTTAGCGTCTTGCTTTAAAATACAACATGAAACAATGATAACGGGACAGCAAGATAACGAAAAAACTTTTAAAACAACAGTACAATTTTATGATGGTGAAAATACGACAGTATGATGGTGACAACACAAAATTATATCGCATTATCATCATGATAATGTAGAAGTATTTGTGATAATCGTTATATCGCATTTTATCCTGCCTCTGCTGCAAACAGTGACCTAATAAAGCAGTGTCGAATAAACAAGTTGATATCCGGCAGTAGATCAAGTGGCCGTGATCTACCGTCAGTACTTATTCCTATGCGACGATTAACATGTTCTAGTATTTGACCATTGAACTTTATTCAGACGCATCATGAATGTTATCGTTTATATTACATATCATCCTATTGTGTTTCTTCTTAAAATATATTACAGAACCCGCTTTCCGTATTTTTTATTTTCATTCTCTTGATTACGCAATTTATGACGTATCTTGTTTGACTTCATTTCTCTGACGAAACACATCCGTTTAAGCAAGACTCTCTGGATTTTAGGGACAACAATTTGGATGTGGTGGTTTAAAATGATAAAATATTTAATATTTTTAAAGCATTGAACGAATCCAAAACGTATTTCGGATTGTATGTTTGTCATGCATAATTGTAAACGTTGATAGGAATAAAATAACTCGCTCCGACAGGAGAACGACTTCGTAAATCGTGTTTTGAATCAGAATGGTAACATGGGTAAGCATTCGATACAAACGCTATGAACAAAAAAATGTGGTTTAAAAACATTTTGTTAAAGGTATGGAAGAACAAAAAAATGGAAAATGGTGCATATCGTTGTAACTTTATTTATTATAAGCATTGAATTAAAGCTGTCATTAAGGTAAATAAAATTGAGTTTTTGTTTCGCTGTTGAATATTGTTTTCAATTTCTAACAATAAAAAAATCAAAATCAGTTTTTGTTTTTGCTCTTGCATATTTTGTTCATTTTCTTACAATAAAAATATCACATTCTCGATTTGTTCTTTATTTCTTATCATATTTTCAAAAGGAAAGTATTAAAAGGAACAGTTTAAGGTGGAACATTTTTTTACGTGACACAATCCGTAGTTATTAGGTCGTAAGGAATGTTGTGAAAATGTTGGAGGCCCGACCAGAATAATTATTTTGTTATGTTAATTAATTAATCATTTGTCTTTGATAAAATGTTAACAGAATAATTTAAAATGAAGCAGGATAAATCGAATACGTGGTTGATGCCGAGATGGAGAAGGTTTATCCGGTTCGGCCCGAAAAAGCTCGGCATATTTTCTTTTTTCTAAGCCTTACCAGATAAACTTTCTCCATCTCGGCACCAACCATGTATTCTATATATCATCATAGCGTTTTTTAAATCATTGCACTTGTATTTGCGTTACAATAATCATACATACTGTTTATTATTGCTTTAAATATTAATCCATGCATATGGGATGACCATAAAAGGATTCCGTTATTACCGCTTAAAAGATGCTTTACAAAATTATGCACATCAGTTTTCTTCATTTTTTTTGTTTGCTGTATGTTATTAGTACTAAGCATACCTATTTAGCATACTGTAATTGAACATATTCCAATAACTTAAAGTGAGTATGCACGATTTTTATATGTGTTAAATTGTAATATATTGATACAAAAATATGTTACAATAACACACAGTAGAAAAAAAGTATACATTGAAGACGAATTTCCTTAAATGCAGCATTGACAAATTAGCGCCCCGAGCCAATTGTGACGAAAATAGTTCGTACATATTTTCCTACAATAACCGAAGCATTCGTCTTTTCATTAGGATCGGAGTAAGTGTTCGTGTGTCGTATGAATAGGTATCGTTAGGAAACAAAATTGTGCCTTTGTGTCGTATGAACGAATCAGCACTAAAACTAAATTTAGATTCACATCGAACACACATGATATACATGCTGGCGAATTCGACTGTACAGACATTTTCGATTTCAGAATTAGATATCTGGCTTTTTTCGCATTTTTCGACACATGTTCTTCTTAAAGCCGGCCGAGTTGTTATTTCTCACAACAATTTGGTTTTCTTAACTGACCAAAATTGATTAGTATTCGTCAGATACATTCTAAAGCTTAAAGTAACATTAATACTCAAAAATCAACGGAAATTTCGTAAAGTATTTCGTAAAATATAAAGTTACCCAATAAAAAACCAATGTTCCTTACAGCCAAATCCAAAATTTCAAAACGAGATGTTTTCTGGTAACATAGATGTTCGTAGATTTTCAATGCACGTTTTTAATTTTTCGTGTCACAATTCCATTTTCATACGACACAAGAATACTAAACTGGTACCATGTTAGTGTTCATGTGTCGTATGGATATGTATCAGTGTGGGGTTATAAAATGGAATTATTTTACTTTTATTTTAATTTATATTGAAATAAATGTATAATAAGTTGTTTACACATTTTATATAAATTCATAAATATTTGACAAAATCGTGCATACTCACATTAAAAAAAAATATCCGACTAGCAATTTCAGTATTCATTCGAACCCCAGCTTTTATTTACAACTCGTGAGATCTGAGCCGTTACTTACATGTCAAAGGTCAAAGAAAATTTCACATTGTATGATTTTGTGCCCGTCTCGCAGGTTTTGTTAATAATCTCAAGATTATCACATGTTTTGGACGGTGTACTTGCAGTTCTTTTACAAATGCCTGTCCATTTATTCACAAGTCCGGAAAACGTATTTTGCAGATTTATAGCCACTTGAGTATCTAATTGAATAGAGTCACAAGTGATAGCAGCTGTGAATTTCATTTCACTGGTCACTTTGTATAATGGTGTGCCTTTAGCTGAAAAAAGAAAAAGACTTATCTGAACGAAGTACTAGATATTATATACACAACACACTGACTTTCGCATTGACTTGAAACTACTTAAAGGACATTGATACCAAGGCTCCGACAGTATTGAAGGCAATACAGGAGTTCACTTCCAATGAAAATCCCTATTACTTAAAGATTGTGCATTTTACATTTATGTATTCAGCGATCTGTCCTTGTTCAATAATATCCAATATTTATTTGTCATAGCCATACTGTTGTTCGTAATTCTGACAACTGTTTTGATATTTACTTTTAAAATCTTACTAGCTTAACTTAAGAACTGATCAACATCAAACTTCGAAATATTGATCCTGGATTCAAAATCTATATGTAGCGTTATTTTAATATCAAATTGGCTGTTACGTTAGTAATTGAAAATATACAATGTCCATATTCCTACATAAAATTTGCTTAAAGGAAATTGGAGACATTTTAGTGCCCTCTGCAGGGTTTATAACTGTTGTTTAATAAAAAGGTAACAAAAATGCTTTCAAACAATATATTTCTCACTTCAAAGAATCTTAACAAATCAGACTATTTTAATAATTACTTCCCATACTTCCCATACACGCTGCATGATTTTAACATTTTTTCACTGATGGCAAATGAACGAAAAACGGTGTATCTTTATCTTTAGTTGGTTGCTATTGTATTGTTTATTTTTTGCGGCAGAAAGTTTACATAGTTTGACAATCTGAAGCAAAATTAGACAAAAGATATCTATAAACAGCTTTAAATAATATTGTTAGTATATTCAAGGGAGGTGTTCCAAATTGTTAATCTTAAGTACATACTGTCAATGTTTGTGTATGTGGGAGTACAATGTTAATATATAATATTTAAACATAATTATTGTAAACACAATTTTAAATTTTATCATTTTCATTCATGACTTTATGAATATTTTATTGTAAAGTAAATCAATCAAATCCAAATAATTTAAAAATAACAATAATGTTCTTGACTTGGGTAATATAAAGATTATTATTAATAAATATGTTTTTGTGAACAGTATTAAAATCAAATGTTAATTCCTATGATAAAAACTTTTTTGAAGGTTGGCTCATTATTTACATAAAGGAATTACGTATATCACCAGTATGAATATTTTTTGAACATTCACCATTTTGCAAATGAGTTTCATTATAATATCTCATGTAGTTTTCAAGTAATTCAAATATTTAGTCTATTGCATTTAACTAACAGTAAACTAGCATTTGACCTCTACAGTAAAAAGGGTCATTTCCTACAATCCTTTCATGACTGTACATTTTCATCAATTCAAGAAAAACATTAGAAAAAACAGACTGACAGACACTGGCAATCATATAGCTAAGTGTGTAAACCTAGTTTCATGGTCATACTTAATATAGTTTTTGCAGTAATTACCATATTTAGTTTTGTTCTATTTAAGTAAAAGTGACCTGATCTTTGACCTGTGATAAATAATAAGGGGTTGTGCACTATCCCCACATTTCCTTTTATAAGTTCATTTATACCAAATTTCATCCAATTTTCTTCAGTATGTGTTGATAATTCGAGAGATCCAGTTTACGGACGGACGAACTTTAAGAAAGACAG
This sequence comes from Dreissena rostriformis, assembly GCA_007657795.1. Taxonomy (NCBI): domain Eukaryota; kingdom Metazoa; phylum Mollusca; class Bivalvia; order Myida; family Dreissenidae; genus Dreissena; species Dreissena rostriformis. Next base: position 22,440 of record VMBQ01004528.1, read on the forward strand.
ACGCACGGACAGACTGAAAGAAATAAATGACCGACAAAGGGTTAAACATTCATCCCCATTGATCAACATTTTGATAATGATTAATGCAACAAAGTTTTATATATAGGGTAAACATACTTGTGCAACCAGGTAAAATCAGATTTTCATAAGGCTTTTTGTTCCACCAGACCCCTATGGGACTACAGGCCATGTAGCGAGGCAGGGGAGCAAACAGAGCTGTAGTGTTAGGCATTGAACAGCTCACATCACACACTGCGTCCGTATTGTTGGGGCAGGTTCCTATAGTAACATTGTTGTCATTGACTGGGTTGGGACACCTGTCATTATCTGAAATGATTACGTAAACCACATTATTATAATATCTGGTATTGCAAGCGCAAAGATGTTTTTAAATAATAAAGATTAAATTTACATAGTAGTGATTGTAAATAATTCATTTTCTATGGTTAAAGCATGGAAAATACCAGTGAATGATAACATGATAAGTTCACATTCAGAAAGTGCAAGATACGATTGTATTAATTGATGACTACTTATGAGATTTATGCACACATTTCGTTTAAATGATAGAACATACATTGAAATAACTTAAGTAATGACTATGTGCACCATCTGTTCTCCGAAAGTAAACAGGTCAATTTTAACAAATGAGCATTTATGTTTTTTTACAACATAGCATTGTTTGTAATAAAATATATATTAAACGTAAAATTCGAGTTTTATATACATGGAAGATAGTAGTTTTCACTCAATTAATGTTCACTTGAGATAAAACCTTAACAAACAACATTAAAACTGACTTGAGTTCAAAAAAAGCATTCACTTACATTTGATGAAAGCCTGGGTCCGACATTCACCGTAATTCTTAGTTGTGGGCTCAATGCCAACAAAAATGGCCTCATAATAGCCCCATGTCATGGCTGAAAATGTTCAATGTCTTTAAAATATAGTATGAAAGAAAATGTATGCCTTTAATGATAATCTTTTAATAAATACCTCAATTGGTGAATGCTGTTTATAAATAAATTATTTTGTCTGAAGAAATATGCTAATAAATATCTTTAAATCAAATGGATGCAAAAAATACCAGCCGGAAGCGAATTCTTGAAGGTCAACGTCTTCTTATTATTAGCTGTGAGGTTAGCCACAATCGATGAGAATATTTCCCTGCTCACAATCCTGTCTGACGACACATGGTCAAAATCAGGATTGCCACATTCCAGCTCAGGGAACTTCAAGTTGGGGTAGGCTGATATCAATAATTACCATGTGATAAAAGCATAATATTATTGCGCGCCGGCTGTTCTGTCGTTTGTCAGGATTCTCAATAATAATAAAACAAGTAAGGTTTAAACTTCACGTAGCTTTATTCTTTACACTTTAATTGTTATACTAGCAAAATGAATTCAGTATATTAAATTATTATTTAGTTTTGCTAACAAGTTTCGAAATATTAAGAAAATGATGTTAATGCCCTTGATGTTATGGATTGAGTGAATTCAATCTCAAAGTTTCTGGATCTTTTTATACTCGCGTGACCAAAAAATTGGTCAGTTTTTCATGACCCGACCAAGAATTCTTGGTCGCCTGCCCCAAAATAAAAGGTCATCGACCTAAAATAAATGGTCATCGACCCAAAAGTTGGTCATCGACCCAAAATAAATGGTAATCGACCCAAAAGTCGGTCATCTTGACGTAAATCGACCATAAAAATGGTAATAAACGCTCAAAAATGAAATCACACAAAAATACACAGCCAAATTGAATGTTAGAACAAAAATGTATGTAAAACAAACTATGGGCGCTTAAAGACATGGATACACGACTTTAAACGAGAATAAAATAGAGATTACATCATATCTAAAAAATAACCTGTTTCATGCTTAGTTGAGTTGCTGCAGAAAATAGCTTTAACTTTACCACAATGCAACGCGACAAAATGGCTGCAACTTGATCAGAAATGTGAGGGATCTGACAATAATATACAAAAACTGTACTAATTCATGCATATTAAAAGAGATATACAGCGAAGATGGAAAGATAGGGTAACTCAACATTATCTAAGCTTAATTGTGTGCATACACTCAGATATCATGGCATACAACTGAAATCAAGAAACAGTAACAACAACAACAATAAAAGTGGAATTTGCAGTAAACGGATGAAATGTTCTTAAACGGCTTATTATGTTGTACAGAATCATGTAAGTTAACTTTAATTCATAATATAGCCAGATGTAAGTTACTTTAGTGTTCATATATGCAGAGCATATCAATATGAGCTTTGTTCTGGGAAAGGGTCTAAATGCGTAGTGTGTTATCCCAGATTAGCCTGTGCACTTCACATATACATTATGTATTAACAAACAATCTATATGTATAGTATTAGTATATGTATTGATTGGATTACATCCTGAATCATGTTATATGCACTCATAATTATTCATACACGTAAATCTCACCATTTTCCATTAATTACCACTTGTCTTGATTGTGTAATTTTATAAATAAAAATACAAATATTGAGTAAAAACTAAATATTGTTGGAAAGCTGGAAATTGTCATGTATTATTATCTGTGTTTGTGCTGCTTAAGAGTAAATAATGAAGATCTCATTATAATAATTAACTAAAAAAATCAAGTTGTTGTTTTTTTGTTCATTTTTACCCAAGATTATGATCAGAAAATGATATCATTAATATCTGTCATGGCCTGACATGAACAAATACTACAAAGTTAAATCATGAAACACATCTTTGCTCATCTTATTGTTGCCATTTTAACACCTCAAAATCAATTAAAATTATAAATAAAAAAATGAATGCAAAAGATATGGTTGCATATTTAACAGCCGAATGCAAAAGGGGAATTAACAAGGACATAATAACTGTCCGAAATATACATAATTTAGAACTAACCCAGTGTGTTTTCTGGCAGCCTGTTGGCCATTCTGGTAGCTGAGTATTTCAGGTCATAGTTGTACCAGCCCTGTATCAGACCAGTTGATGGTTCTGTCCGCTGTCCAAAGGCTATTGCAAAATCCCCGTTGCTCAGGGTCGTGTTCCAGACAGTAAGTCTTTCATACTCTGCAACGTACTGTTGACCAAGGCGCACCTGACCACTGGAATAAGATTTTAACTTGCACATTTTATGCAACAAAAATGGTCACAACGTACAAGAAATATTGTTAGAATGTACTTTGTTGTTTCAGAAAGAGTTTTATTCTTTTTATGAGAAAAATGTCTCGTTTTTGTAATGAAGAATAAATGTTAATATGCTGCTTGTTATTGCAATAAGGCAGCTTCTTATATGTGGGTGTGATTGCTCTGGGAACTTCAGGTAATAATTTAAGTTAAAACAAGTATAATTATCATGTTGTTGTTATGTCGTGTTGTTTGTCTGATATTGTCCCTTGATTATGTATTTTCCAATGTTCAATTACAATTTTGTAATATATTTTTTTTAATAAGCTCTAGATGCACTTCAAGCATGTTTCAGGAATGTGGTTCTGTTGTTTTATTGTCTGTCTTTATATTTTCAGGTCTTCCCTTTCTTTAGTACCCGTAGATTCCATTTACAGTGTGTTTAAACTGTTAACTGATTGCATGCATATCATAAACGTATTTTGTGTTTTAAATGATAAATGCTGAAAAAAATGTTTTCAACTATGATGCTTCTTTAAAATTTAAAAATGTAAAGCTGTTTAAGGGTACACGTTGACAACCATTTGGTATGTTTTGACTGTTGATTGAGAACTTTAATGCCACAGTTGATTACGTTTTGACCACAGTTGGCTACGTTATGACCACAGTTGGCTACGTTTTGACCACAGTTGGCTACATTTTGACCACAGTTGGCTACGTTATGACCACAGTTGGCTACGTTTTTACCACAATCGGCTACATTTTTACCATAGTGGAGTACGTTTTGACCACAGTTGGCTACGTTTTGACCACAGTTGGCTACCTTTTAACTGAATCATTACTAAGCAAATGTTATGTAAACTATATTTAACATGGTTTATGACATTCACATTTATGCAATTACAACGATACACCACAATATATCCAGAAGAAATGCGGAAAACATGCAAAAAATGCATTCTTTTATGAAAACAATTTCTTAATTTCTAAATAAAAGTTCTTAGTTTCAAGTGAACTTGGTAGTACTTGGTTTGCATATTTTATTCAATTAAAAATAATGTCTGGTGCATAAAACATGTATTTAAGAAAGAACAGTTTTGAAGACATATTTGAATTGCTCAACACTGACACGGTAGGAATACAGTTAAAATATACCGAACATACTTTTGAGGTGAAGTCGGTAGTGGTTCAACATCAACACCTTCCAGGGAATGACTGATTGCATCAATTGTTGCTGACATCTTGCCCGCAGCTGAAATGGCTACTCCCAAATGGTGCCATTTGCCATCATGCAAATTGCCACCAAATGCCTGAGAGAATTTTATACCCATCCAGTTGGTACTTTGTGCCGCATATACTCCACTTGTGTTGACACTGATCCCGTATTCATCCACGCCACTATCGAAGACTGGATGCAGTTTAGAAGACCTTCAGAAAAGAGAGATGCATAATAAAATATAATCGGATACAAATTGATACTTCTTTAAACATATGCTGATATGTTAAATCCCAAGTACACATATTTGAACAACTCTAAACTCCCATCCTGTTTAATATAATGTCTATTATAATGACGCCCAACTCATGAATACAAGTTTATTTTATACAAAATTTAATGGATGTTATCCTAAAAAAAATAACAATCCCAAATAACCAGCTTAAACTTTACAATAACATTTTTTCACAAAACTAACAACATAATACCTAGAATGTAAGCTATTAATGTTGTTCAGAATTTAAAAGAAACTCACAACGAAATGGAGAACAGGGTAGTTCCGGGCTTGTGCACTCTGACCCACAGCATGACTGAGAGGCTGCCAGGGATCCATCTGAATGGGGCCTGCAGTATTGGTGGGGAGGTGCCGTACAATGTGTTCACAATCACCACATGCTGGGAGGAATCCCCTGAACAAATGAAGCACACGCTCACTTGAACCAAACTCGCAAACTAAGTAATGCACTATATAACTCTTTGCAAAAGCACCATTGATAAAATACATACGTTGTTAGTGCTTGTTTGATCAATATTTTTTTTAACAACACTAAGCAATGCCATTCTATCAGGTTAAATAATCTTACTATACAAATACAAAAGGATCGTATGTTTTCAAACAAAATAGACACACATTTTTGCTTATCTCATTAAAAAAATAAATATATTCATTTGCTTTCACATCGCTGTCAAATAAATTGTGTTCGGATTTATTCAGACACTGACTAATGAGGTCTGAGTTGACATACCTAGACTCTGGAAAAGTAGGTCTAATTTGACACATCTAGTCTCTGGTAAATTAGGTCTATTTTGACACACCTATACCCTGGAAAATTAGGTCTGATTTGACACATCTAGACTCTGTAAAATGCGGTCTGATTTGACACACCTAGACTCTGGCAAATGATGTCTGATTTGACACACCTAGACTCTTGAAAATGAGATCTTATCTGACACACCTAGACTATGGCAAATTAGGTCTGATTGGGCACACCTAGACTCTGGCAAATGGGGTCTGATTTAACACACCTAGACTCTGGCAATTGAGGTCTAATTTGACACACCTTGACTCTGGAAAATGAGGTCTGATTTGACACACCAAGACTCTGGCAAATGTGGTCTGATTTGACACACCTAGACTCTGGCAAATGAGGTCTGATTTGACACACCTTGTCTCTGGAAAATGAGGTCTGATTTGACACACCTACACTCTGGCAAATGTGGTCTGATTTGACAAATCTAGACTCTGGAAAATGTCGCCTGATTTGACACACCTAGTCTCTGGAAAATGAGGTTTGATTGAACACAACTAGACTCTGGCAAATGTGGTCCGATTTGACAAACCTAGACTCTGGCAAATGTGTTCTGATTTGACACACCTAGACTCTGGTAAATGTGGTCTGATTTGACACACCTTGTCTCTGGAAAATGAGGTTTGATTTGACACACCTAGACTCTTGCAAATGTGGTCTGATTTGACACACATAGACTCTGGCAAATGAGATCTGATTTGACACACCTAGACTCTGGCAAATATGGTCTGATTTGACACACCTAGTCTCTGGAAAATGAGGTCTGAATGGACACACCTAGACTCTGACAAATGAGGTCTGATTGGACACACATAGACTCTGGCAATTGTGGTCTGACAATATCAATTGATGTCTGTCTGCACTCAATTTGAGACTGGTAAATTATGACTGCTTGGACTCTAATACACCCTAGCAAATATGGTATGTTTGATATTTTAATCAATATAAACTAATAATTGTAAAAAATACGGTTTAAGAACTTTTCTTTTTTTGTCATTCGTGGTTTACAGTCCCTTTAAGTCTGTAATACTAACCTAAAAAATGTTATCTGAGAGCCACTTAGTCTTCTCTTGTGATATCTGACAAATTAAAATGTGTTGACTTAGCCAAACAACTTTTTCCTGAGTGTTTCGTCCCCTGTGGGCACTGAAAAATGTATTCAGGTATTTTTTTTTACTAACCTTGAAATTGAAAATGAATAATGTTTGGACTTACCTAGACACTGGTTGTCGGTGAGAGTCTTTCCTTGAGGACATTGACAAATGTAGTCTGTGATGGTGGGATAACATGCAGCGTTTCCTTTACAAGGATTGGGCGAGCATGGGTTAGCCACAGTGGTGCATGTGGGCCCAGAATATCCTTAGTGTCAAAATAAATATAAATGATAAATTCAATATACTTGATGAAAAACATATAAACTGAGAGTAAAGACTTACATAATAATGGTGCATTTCATAAAAAGATGGGATGAACCCACTGTATTACGTAAAACCTTAAAGCGGGACTGTACGATTTTTACATGTGTTAAATTTTAATATATTGATTAAATTATGTTACGATGACTCAAAATAGACAATCAAAATTATACTTTAAAGACGAATTTCATAAAATGCAGCAAAGACAAGTTAGCGCTGGTTAAAGCCGATGCCGACACTTTTAATCGTATTTGTAAGGAAACAAAATTGTGTCTTTGTGTCGTATGAACGAATCTGCACTAAAACTAAATTTAGATTCACATTGTACATGTATTATATATATGCTGGCTTATTTGGCTTCCAGTCATTTAAGCTTTCAGATTTAAATATCTGGCTTATTTCGCATTTTTCGACACATGTTCTTCTTAACTTTTATTTTAATTTATATTGAAATATATGTATACTAATTTTTAACACATTTAAAAAAAAAATAATAAATATTTGACAAAATCGTACAGTCCCGCTTTAACTGTACACACATGATTGTGCTCATATGCTTGACAAATGAATTAAAATAATGAACACACAAACTACTGTTTTTCTTCCTGTTGTCATGAGAAAAGAAAACAAAGTGCATATCATGATAGTTATGAAAACAAAACCATGATCAGTTGGTGTGGTATTTGTATGGTCAACAATACCTGTCATGCACTTGCATGTGAATCCCTGTGGACCCATAGGTAAACACTGGCCCCCATTTTTACACGGGTAGGCGGCACCAGTCAGTGAACACCAGTCTTTGACAAACTGACAAGACACTCCGGTATAATCTGAAATTCAATACATACATGACAATACTTAATGAGGACACTCTGATCGAAAGTAACCTTAATTCAAACAAGATGTTATAATGTGTCAATAAACTTACACTAGAATGGGCTAGATATTTAAATGCTTTACAAGTCTATATACTGAATCAAGTGTTATTATTTTATGACACTACCATTAGTCCATAGAATGGGTCAAATTTGCTTGTACCGGGGAATAACAGCAGTCTTTCCAAAATTGTTAAGATCCGGATAACAACTTATACAACTTTTACCAGAAAAAAAAACAGGGTTAAGCTTCCATATGGTTAGAATACCTAGAGGACAACTGCACTCGGCTGTTCCAGGCGTGTTTGTACAGTTGCCTTTGTTTGTGCACACGTTTATGTTGGACAAGACATCACAGACCTTGGTGGCATTCTCACAATTCTCTCTTGAGGCACCTCCTTCACATCTGTGTGAAAAATGAGTGGAAAATGAGAAACATGAGTTAGACATATTGGAGTGCATGTAACATCAATGTCTGTTGAATCACTCAACATCACATATGCATCCTACAATAATACCTCTTAAGACCATCTTGCTTTTTAGTTCTGGTTTAATACATAGATAATTTATCGTTTGCATGTATCATACAGGCACATACCAGTACCTGCATATAGACGTGTTATGTAGGTAAAATGATTCTCTGTATTTTGAATACTTTAAGTTCTTATAAAATAAGACTACACTTGCAGATGTTCATCTACATATAGCAAACTTCAACAGACCTGCAGAAAGATGTTTTTTGTAGATTGTAGCAGTTGGCATTCTGACAAGACCGATTGTTGCAGTAGTTTGTTTCCTGACTGCAGTCTTTCCCTGTCCGACCCGCAGGACATGTGCAATTAAAGTCGTTCACTTTATCTTCACACGTGCCCATGTGTTTGCAGGGCTTGGAAAGACACTCGTTAATGTTATTCTGAAAATGTAGAGCCAGTAATTAAACATCTAACAGTAATCACATAACCACTACCATAAGTTTAAATATATATAAATCAATGTATATCTAAAAAAAACTAATTACTTTAAGTTTTTGGACGCTAAACAATAAATTATTTTAGATACAAACAAGAGATGTGTTTGTCAGAAACACAATGCCCTCTACTGCGCCGCTTTGAAATAAAATTTCTATTTATCATTTGGCATGTATAGAAATTATCTCCCTTTAAAGCTAATTACTTCCCTTGGATTTTGTTTTTTGACCTTTAACCTTGAAGGATGACCTTTACCTTTCACCACTCAAAATGTGCAGCTTCATGAGATACACATGCATGCCAAATATCAAGTTGCTATCTTCAATATTGCAAAAGTTATGACCAATGTTAAAATTTTCGGACGGACGGACAGACAGACGGACGGACTGACAGACAGTTCAACTGCTATATGCCACTCTACCGGGGGCATAAAAATATTCAAAAATACAGGTGTCGGAAAATTAAGAGACAAAAAATATGTGTATAAAGTATTTGAAAATTAAGAGACACTCTGAAAATATTGGATTGACGATCGGATACGGGTATGGAATGTGTAGTGTCAATTGTTTTCACAAATAATAGCATGTGCTTGTAAAATACCACACCATATTGTATAAATTACTTTTATGTATGTTTCACTTAAAGCTGATGGGTGAAACCATTGTCTATTACCGTTATACTTAGTTATCTACCGCAATAACGCAAAATGTAAGGTCCATTGCTTTAAGGCATTTGTCTATCAGGTTTTATGCCCTTAATTTGGTTGTAAAAACACATTATCAAAGTGTCACTATATAAGCGCAAAAGGGAAGACTTCTGGTAAAATAGCGTTGTAAAATAAATATTTAGAAAATTTAGAGTCATTAAATTTGGACAAACACCCGTATGTTTACCGAAAATTAAGAGTCACACAAATAATTATTTTGGCTAAAAACGGGGCTGTCTGAAAATTTAGAGTGTCTGAAAACTTAGAGTAATTACGGTATTTGAACAAATAATGGCAGTAAAACTTGAATAGCAAAATCCAATAACACAATTGTTTTTGTTACAGATCATGATTAACTGTAGGAAAATCAACTTATACAAATCCACCATATACTACCTCGCAATTTTTTCCAGTGTATCCTCCATTACAAACGCAAACATAGCCATTCGGTGCATCCACACATACACCTCTACTTGTGCAATTTTGATTTGCACACTCGTTGATATCATTCTCACATTTGGACCCTTGAAAATTATGATAATGTTCAAAACTCAATCAGTATAACATGGTTACCAAACACAATCAGTAAAACATGGTAACCAAACACAATCAGTATAAAATGGTTACCAAACACAATAAGTATAACATGGTTACCAAACACAATCAGTAAAACATGGTTACTGAGCTCAATCAGTATAACATGGTTACCGAACTCAATCAGTATAACATGGTTACCAAACACAATCAGTATAACATAGTTACCGAACACAATCACTAAAACATGGTTACTGAACTCAATCAGTATAACATGGTTACTGAACTCAATCAGTATAACATGGTTACTGACCATAATCAGTATAACATGGTTACTGATCACAATCAGTATAACATGGTTACTGAACACAATTAGTATAACATGGTTACCGAACTCAATCAGTATAAAATGGTTACCGAACACAATCACTATAACATGGTTACTGAACACAATCAGTATAACATGGTTACCGAACACAATCAGTATAACATGGTTACTGAACACAATCATTATAACATGGTTACTGAACTGAATCAGTATAACATGGTTACTGAACACAATCAGTATAACATGGTTACCGAACACAATCAGTATAACATGGTTACTGAGCTCAATCAGTATAACATGGTTACCGAACACAATCAGTATAACATGGTTACCGAACACAATCAGCATAACATGGTTACCGAACTCAATCAGTATAACATGGTTACCGAACACAATTAGTATAACATGGATACCAAACACAATCAGTAAAACATGGTTACTGAACTCAATCAGTATAACATGGTTACCGAACACAATCAGTATAACATGGATACCGAACACAATAAGTATAACATGGTTACTGAACACAATCAGTATATCATGGTTATTGAACACAATCAGTATAACATGGTTACTGAACTCTATCAGTATAACATGGTTACCGAGCACAATCAGTATAATATGGATACCGAACACAATCAGTATAACATGGTTACTGAATTCAATCAGTATAACATGGTTACCGAACACAATCAGTATAACATGGATACCGAACACAATCAGTATAACATGGTTACTGAACACAATCAGTATAACATGGTTATTGAACACAATCAGTATAACATTGTTACTGAACTCTATCAGTATAACATGGTTACCAATCACAATCAGTATTACATGGTTACTTAACACATTCAGTATAACATTACTAAACTCAATCAGTATAACATGGTTACCAAACACAATCAGTATTACATGGTTACTGAACACAATCAGTATAACATGGTTACTAAACTCAATCAGTATAACATGGTTACTGCACTTAAACGTAGTCAAATGAGATATGATCCATTTATTCTATATATATATATATATATATATATATATATATCTTGACCAAATAATTGCGAATAGAAATGGTTAATAAACCCCATGACTTGTCAAAGTGAAAGAACAAAGTCTATGTTTAACAAGTGATGTGTTTGAGAAACACTTTGTCCCCTTTTGAGCAATTTTGATCCATATATTTGACCTTTGACCTTGAAAGATGACCTTGACCTTTCACCACTCAAAATGTGCAGGTCCATGAGATGCACATGCATGCATAATGTCAAGTTGCTATCTTCAATATTGCAAAAGTTATAGCCAATGTTAAAGTTTGTGCAAACAAACCAACAAACAAACAGACAGGGAAAAAACAATATGTCCCCCAGTATAGACTGGGGGACATAAAAAAGAGAATTTTGACTCACACACAAATTAAAACAACAAACGTATACCAGCATATCCAGGAGGACACAAACAGCTGAACGTCTGAAGACCATCCACACAGGTAGCTCCATTCTTACAGCTGGTACTTGTACAGTCATTAATGTTGTGCTGACACAGGGACCCAGTGTAACCAGCTGGGCAGGCACAATCGGCAAAAAATCCATCATCATAACAGGTAGCTCCATTCTCACATGGACTGGTTTTACACGGTGTAGACTTTCTGTGGCACTTGTATGCGTCTCCTTTACAGCACAAACAAGAAACGGTTAACTGAACTGCTTATTTTTAACTTAAGTATTTATATTGCCAAGATGATCTTAAAAATTAAAGTGCTAATTTACACTAATTATTACTAATATTTGGGATTGTAACTAAACATGTGACCGTAATTGGAAGCTTCCCTATACCTTTTACTTTTGTGGCAAAACTCAACTTATGTCGAAAACAAAGAACCAAAAAAACCCAGCTGAGCGCATTCAAATATAACCTGATTGCATAATGAATGCTAAAGCTACAGTCTAGAAAATGCTGACATATGGCAAAATTTGAAATTTGACCTCTAAGTGTGACCTTTATATATGCCAAATTTATGGCTAAGACAGGAATTGTTGGAAGGACACCAAAGGGGAGGCGCCCACATCAGCAAGGACAGTTCAACTCCTATGTGCTGCCTTTGTCAAAGGAGGGCATACTAGGGATATAACTGAGGACATCTCAACAAAAACGAACCAATATATGGAGGTGCCCAAGTTCATATTGTGGTTGATATGTTGAGACATTTTCTACAATCTAGCAGCAAATATATGAGCCAAGCTCTGGGAAAACCAGGGCTAATGCATGTGCGTAAAGTGTCCTTTAAACGAAAAATACAATAAAAGCATAAGTGTCATACATGATTAGCCTGTGCAGACTGCACAGGCTAATCTGGGACGACACATTACCACATTCAATTAACCCCATTTCCCCACAGCAAGGCTCATATTATTTATTTAAATTGCTATTTAATTATAATTGAAGGTGTTGTATTCTCCCCATCATTATCTACAAATGATATCACTTGGTTACTATTGCTATATACATGCACAATTTAATGCACTGTATGATCCCACCATCCCCATGTATTATTAAAATGTGCATAACTACATATGTGTAGGTACAAATGTACACATACAATGATAATAAACAGAAGTTACACTTAAAGTGAAAATAAACAGAAGATACACTGACAATAAAAATAAACAGAAGTTACTCTTAAAATGAAAATAAACAGAAGATACACTTACAATGAAAATAAACAGAGGTTACACTTAAAATGAAAAAAAAAGATTCAACCACAAAATTATCCAACTTTAAAAAATACAATAAAAGAGTAACCTGATGATGGGCAATCTTTTTTCAGAACTGTGAAGTTTGTCACATTCGCATAAGTAACATTGTTTCCATAGAATGAACACCACATAGCTCCAACTGAATTCACTTCAGCGTAGAAACATTTTGGATTGTCCTGGCAGAGACTTTCACATTGTGTAATTGAGATGACTTGCGATGGTTCTACAAGTTGCTCAGCGATAACTCGAGTGTCGGAGTTCCGTGTGAAATCGCAGATAAACACTGAAAGGTAACATATTTTTTTTACACATGTAATAATAATTTAAAGCTATCAATAGCTAAATTCTGTCTGTAACATGTTTATCCCAATAATGTCAATAATGTTTGAAATAATGTAACCATCAAGCACATATTTGAGTTCGGAACTTTATTATGACATTGAACTTAGCCCAAGGGACATATGACTCGATTGTGACATGTCTTCTCCACAGAATTAACTTTTGTGATAAATTATGTTACAAGCCTATCAATGAAACCGATGAATGCTCCCAATGATGCTATTTGTCAATATATAGGTTTATGGAAACAAATTATTAATCAATGTGCTGTTTATTTGAATGACACCATTTGATACTGGTGGTGTTCTTTTTTCATTTTCTTTTTAATGTTTTTTTTTTTTTTTAGTTAAGACAAAACAATGGCAAATGATAGGATCAATAAAAGACCAGGTCAGTGCCAACTGCAGTTTATTTGCTTGTTAAGAAAACTTGAAAACTAACCTTGTATTCTCTAGATCTACGACCATAAATATGTCAGCTAGTGTCTTACCTGGATCAAAGAAGTCAGTATCACAAGCACACAGCCCGTCCTTCTTGTCCAGACTACTGTAACACACATTGCCAGCATCGCAGTCTCCAGGCTGACAGAAGTTCCCCACCTTTTCACAGTTCCTACCAGTAAACCCGGTCGTACAGTTGCAAAAATAACCGTTCACCCTGTCATGACAGGTCCCTCCATGTAAGCATTCAGTATTTTCACAATCATCTAAAATATAAACACATTTGTAATAAAGATAACACTCAATAACATGTACAAACTCACAAACTGCATAGCAACAACTAGACTATTCAGAGAAGGTGGTACATTTTCCCGATCATTTTCTACAAATGATAACACTTGGTTACTATTGCTATATGCACGCACAATTTAATGCACTGAATGATCCCACCATCACCATTTATTATTAACATGTGCATAACTACATTGTTGGTACAAATGTACACATACAATGAAAATAAACAGAAGTTACATTTAAAATGAAAATAAACAGAAGATACACTGAAAACGAAAATAAACAGAAGTTACTCTTAAAATGAAAATATACAGAAGATACACTTACAATGAAAATAAACAGAGGTAACACTTAAAATGAAGAAAAAACAGTTCCAACAACAAAATTATCCAACTTTAAAAAATACAATAAAAGAGTTACCTGATGATGGACAATCTTTTTTCAGAACTGTTTTGTTTGTGTCATTCACATAAGTAACATTGTTTCCAAAGAATGAACACCACATAGCTCCACCGGAAATCACTTGTACTTCAGCGTAGAAACATTTTGGATTGTCCTGGCAGAGACTTTCACATTGTGTAAATGATGTGACTTCGGCTGGAGATACAAGTTGATTAGCGCCAAAAATTCCAGTGCCGGAGTTCCGTGTGAAATTGCACATAAACACTGAAAGATAACATAATTTTGTACACATGTAATTATAATTTAAAACTTTCAATAGCTAGATTCCTGTCTGTAACATGTTGATTCCAATAATGTCAATACTGTTTGAAATAATGTAACAACCAAGCACATATTTGAGTTTGGAACTTTATTATGACATTGAACTTAGCCCAAGGGACATATGACTCGATTGTGACATGTCTTCTCCACAGAATGAACTTTTGTGATAAATTATTTTTACAAGCCTATCAATGAAACTGATGAATGCTCCCAATGATGCTATTTGTCAATATATAGGTTTATGGAAACAAATTATTAATCACTGGGCTGTTTATTTGTATGACACTATTTGATACTTTTGGTGTTCTCTTTTCATTTCATTTTCTTTAATGTTTTTTTTTTTTTTTTTGTTTAGACAAAACAATGGCAAATGATAGGACTGCATTAGGAGATCCACAGTCAATCTCTGTGACACAGAAAGCATGTCAAACTTGAGCCAATTTTTAGAGAAAAAAATTTAGTAGCTGATAATCTTGAATACAATTAAAGCTACTTGAATCAAGTTGAACAAATGCAAGAACTTCCTTGATTTATCTACACACAATTAGTATTTATGGAAACAGGAAAACAAAAAATGAACAAACTTTATACAAAGGAAATGTCATAATTCAAACATTGGTGGGTTGCATATTACCTGGACATGTTAGTTTGTCGCCGGCCAGTCTCATGCCTGCTGCCATGCTGATGTACACACAAACCGCTGACTTGATGATCTGTTTGGTCTCTGTGAGGCTACAGGTCAAGGTCACAGTTTCCATGAAGCTGACGCTAGATACATTAAAGACGCCATTTCTAGGAGCAGGGGGCATAACACAGGTACGAGCTGAAACGGTTAAAGTGATACAGATCATACAGTGGATTTTATGATATTGTTTTATCCTCAATGAGAGCAAGATGATTTAAAATTTCTTTGAATGTAAAGAATGCAAACAAATTTGTATTCAGTATAACAATGCAATAAATTTCAAGCTGAAATATCAATGAAAGATGATTTTCCATATGATATGACGAGTATTTTGATGCGGAAACTGTTAAGACTCCGTACCTTGACACGTGAGATTTTTGCTCCACGTTGCATTATTCTGGCACTCAATATTGGCATCTGTGATAGTTGTTCCAGTCAGAAAATATCCGTCATTACAGTGAACCACCAAAGACTCATTAGTGTGGAATACTGTCTCAGTGGTCAGATACTGACCATAGGCCAAGGATGGTAATGGTGGACACTTTTTAGCTGAAACAGACAGGTATTCATTAAAGATTGTTATAATATACCTTAACAAATATCTGTCAATCTGTCAAGTGTTGTCCTTTGTTAAGTTCATTAATGAAAAACAACAAGCCCAACAAAAATAGTGTTAAATTTTTTAACTATAAACCTGGCGGTGGTGCCCCCACATTCCGCTTTTATCTGAAAATTTCACTTGAACCAACCTATGAAGGTGCCCAACTTCACATGATGGGTAATATGTTTGTAAAGTTTTAGCTCTTAAGCAGCAATGCTTTCTGAGTTACTGGCAAAACAATTGAACAAAAGTATTTTTTTGAATAAAAATCGACAATAACTGTATTATGTTGATAACTTCCCAACTTAGTGGTGTACACAACTTAGTGGTGTACAAATTCACATTCTGATTTTTTGTGTATGTTAAATTTCAACCCTCTAGATGAACCAAACTATGGAGGTGCACAAGTTCACAAGCTCACAAGCTGGTTAATATGTTTGCAAAGTTTCAGATCTCTCGCAGCATAGAATTAAAGTTACGCACGCCACAAGTAAAAAAATGCGTATAGGCTCGTCTTTTGACTGAACGTATAATGGGAACACTGTTAAAGGAAAGGTGAGCGGAACAGCCCGCAGATGGGCGAGGGATTTCTTAATTTCTACAAACAAATCGAAATTAGTCATCAGCACGTAAAGTTTTCATTAAATCTTCCAGAAAGTTTTCTGACATAAAATATAGGCCAAGTTACTTCCCTTTGTTTATATAAACAATTGAACATTGCCCATTACCCTGCTCTTACTCATACAGGTTTCATCAAATTTTCACCAAACTTTCTGCAGTTTTGAGCTCTATTTATTCATTCACTTATCACTGATTCTTCACCAGAGATTCCAAATATGTTTGTGTCCATTTATTGGAAGTCAAGTTTGATAACCAGCAAAAAGTAGTATGGCAAGCTATGGGGTCCATTTTTTACAAGGGGCGTATATATCTGTCCATGACCTTGTTTCAAATAAAAAGGCCACAACTCCGGTCACATCCTACACAACTCCGGTCACATCCTACACAACTCCGGTCACATCCTAACCAAAAGATGGAGGTGCGCAAGTTTGATTGCTGGTCAATATGTTTGTTAAGTTTCAGCCCCCCTCTATACCTTTTTATTTTGCACAATGCAAGGAAAAAACTAAAAATATGTTGTTGTTTTTTCCATATGAATAGTGGCCATAACTCTGGTTTTGTAAAAACCATTCTAACAAAAATAAAGAGATGCGAAATTTGACATGCTGGTTAATATATTTTATTTATGTTCATACCTCTAGCAGCAATACTTTTTGAGTTATGCAGGACACATGATAAAAAGGGGCCATAACTCTGATTACGTTGAAAACATCCGAACCAAAATATTGAGGTGTGCAAAGTCACATGCTGGTTGATATGATTTGAAAATTTCACCCCCTCCCAGCATAACAGACGCAACGACAGACAAGGGCAAATATACATGTATATGCTGCCATCCCATTAAAAGTGGGGGAATAAAAATATGTTTACAATGCAAATGTAACACCATCTACATTAAACACATTTACCTAAATTAAGGCTGTACAAACTCAAAAGGTATGTTCATAATCTAAAATGACTTCTGCAAAATACCACTAAGTTTGTTTATACTCTTGTCTTGCAACACCAGTAGTGGCCATCGATTATAAAGGTTTACGAGATTCCAAGATAATACAAACTTTGTACATTCCAGAAATTATCGAATACCAAAAGTACCATATTTAAAGATGGCCAAAATAGTTTGATGGGAACCTAATGATGAAAGGCGTCTAATTTACATAAAGGCACATCCGTAAAATTAGGAACATCAAACAAATAATTTTCTACATTTTAATACGCCCCAAAATAAGTTTGATTAACAACATACGGACGCAAGTGTGTCCTATGCGGTACACATCTCCAGGCATGTTCCCAGTCTCTGATGATCTAGTGTTGAACCCCTGGTCTCCACTTTGCATGAACAGAACAAACCCATCTGGACAGCTGCACGAGTAATTGCCTTGCGTTTCATTGCATATGTGACTGCAACCACCGTTGTTGGTGCCGCACTCAAGGATGTCTAAAAGCATTAAACCACGAAGAATATGCACCAAAAGATTAAGAGTGAGGAACAATAAATTGTACTATAAATAGAACATGATTACACAGAGCACACCCTCTTACATAGTTTATAAATAAACACGTTCGTATTTAAAAGATCATACAAATGTAAAAGTAATGTATATTTTATATTGCAGTACATTATTATTTCCTTGTTATGAAGATAATTATATACCATAGATAAAAACATATTCTGTATAACATTGACTACCTGTATTTAAACGAGAAATACAATTTGATAGAAATATAAAACCTTTACTTACATTTTTTTTAACTTACTTAGAAATATAAAAAAAAACATACTGTTTTGCTTTATTTTAAATAATGCTGTAAACATTCTTCAGAATGTATGATCAGGTAAAATGGTGTCATTATCAAAACAATAGCATAGTATAACAGTCACACACACACACACACACTTGAATTTATTATACACCCCATTTCCACCTTCTGGCATCATTGAAACAAATCTTCATCTATAGGAAACCCTCTCAAAAAACATACTTCTAAAGTTTAAATAAATTTTAAATAACTGAAAAATTCCCAAAATGTTAAAAGCAAATTGGAGGCTTATTACATTATTCTAGACCAAGAAAGGACATTATTTTCGAGCATATATGGTTAACTGAAACTATATATTTATTATTTATATTTGTAAGGACTGGTTAACAACAAAACTAGCATGTTTGACCAATGAAATCATTGTCCACTCACCAGTGCAAGCTGTTCCATTATTTGTATTGAATCCAACCCTACACTCGCATTTAAAGCTTCCTACAGTGTTCACACATGTGGTTGTATCTACATGACAGTTGTCACTTCCCTCATTGCATTCATGAGTGTCTGAAACAAGTAAAATATTACTATTTGTTAAAATGAATTGTTGAATAAATGGAACAATGACAATTTAAATATGACATGTGTCCATACGGCACATATGCCCCCACATTCAACCTTTGTCTCAAAACTGCACTTATGTCAAAAACAAGCTGTTTTATAACCAAGTTTGACTTTTGACCTATACCAGCAAACTTGACCTTTGAGGGGTCAAACACAAAACGTCTCCTTATGGTGGTCATTTGTGGTAAAAAAAATTATTTTAAATTGCAGAATGAATAACAAAGTTACAGTCTGGACAAGCAGTTTATGGCCATATTTGATTTTTGATCGCTTAGTGTTGTTAACCTTTTAGGTATGGAATAATACACGTGACACATCTTCTCACGATGGTTAACATTGGTGACAAGTTATTTTAAAATCTATCAATATATGGCAAAATTATGGCTTGGACAAGAATTTTCAGACAGACAGTTGGACACTTGTACAGATGGACTGCTATATGACAACTTATTCAAATGTGCATGTGTATGTACTATATTAAAATAAGCTAAATAACACTCATAACTAAGAAAACTGTACAATATAACACTCTGTTTCTTGATAATCATAAGTCAAAATCAATTAAATAATGAAGTGTTTGAAATATTTTTCATCATTAATTTTGACAATATTTGTATCACTAACAGCCTTTTCAATATGCTGTCATTTTCTCAAGTGTGAATAGCCCAGTGATAGCGTGTTGCAGTTGTAGCTGCCACAGGTCCTGGTTTTTTAATCAAGATGATAGAAACATTTCATATTCAATTTTTTTCTTAATATTACCATCATTTTAAATTGTTCCAAATACATGTATTATATCTTTGTTTGTAAATAAATTTCATGACATTTAAATGCATGTGAAGTAAATAGAGAAAAGATACTAGTTCTTAACAAGTGTACACTAAATTATGTATTCCAATTTCAACAAGTTTCTTTGACCTAACAACTTTAAAAAGCTTCTTCAACCGCAGAAATAGTTTTCAGGGTAACAAATGCACTTTAATTTCATTAGAACTGATGGCCTTTTAAATGAATGCATTGAATGTTTGGTGGACTGGAGCATTTTACAGTCTAATACTAACCGGTACATGTTGGAGTGATATCGAAAGTTTGATTGACTCCGCATGTCAGTGTCATCTGTGACGCACCAGTGGACAGTTTAAACCCGGAATTACATGAAGCATTCAATTGATCCCCATATACTGGGTTCAAGGTTCCACTTAGGTAACCATTTTCCACGACAGGCATTGCACAAGGAATTTCTGAAAAAAGACATATAAGTTAATGTTGTTGTACTTTATCACCATGAACGTTCGAATATACCGGATATTAGGCTGACTTTAAGCTAAGAGGTATTTCAAAACGACAAAACGTTATAAGGACCGGAAAACATGTGCCCGTTACCATAAACTTATTACATTTAAGTACTAAAAACACAACTTCCATGTCATAGAACTTTCAACTCTCTCAGCAAATAACTGATACTTTGATACAAAAGTAAAAAACAATATACATGTACTCAAGCACACACATTGAAAATTAAAAGTCCCCTTCAGTTGCAATAACTGAATCAAGGTTTACATACTTGAACAACTCGGAAGAGTCGTGTTATGTGTCCAGCCCACATCTGTACAACGCGTTCTTACGGGCCCGATGAGCTCGAACCCAGGATTGCAGGAAAATTCAACAAGAGTGTTGAAGTCTGCACTGTCGCTAGTAAAGTTATTGCCAGCTTTTATACTCCATGATCCGTGTTGTAACATCCAATCTGGCAGCGCAGCACAGGTTGCAGCTAAAATTGACACGCACTTATTTAATTGAAAGTAGTATATTTATCCCCATAAATATACATCACATTTGAAAGTGGGATTTTATCAAATTTGAAGACCTAGTTTGTATTACTGAAACAAACACATTGTGATTACATTTTTAACCTTTAGTTCATGTTGAACATGTTTGCTTATTTGGCAAGCAATTGTTATTAAATCTACGTATTAAATACTATGAGATGTATACAGTTTCATGGACAATTACAAATTCCACACAAACACGAAGCAAAAACGCGTTTGTAATGTAGTGCTTGTCAGAACAATATATATTTTTATTGACAGTAACAGTATCACCGACCTCGTGGGTCCCACACACATTCTAGATCTCAAAATGAATGAAGAAACAGTTTACATTTATTTAATGTCAAGTAATTTTACCAAAGCCTTCTATATCAATAATGCAAAATTGACCGTGAACCCACCAAACCCATAAGTATTCTAAAGTCTTGATGCTGTGTTTGTCTTTGTCTGAGCTACTACATTAATTTTGTTTTGTGCCTCTTTGATTGGCAATTGTTTTCTTGCAATGAAAAAAGGACTGCGTTGTATAATAAGGTTTCTCTCCTGCTGGCGCAGCTGAAGGTTCTATATATGTTTTACATGTGATGTTTCATAACCATATCACAATTCGTAATGAAGTGTTTTTTCTGTTTTAGAAACAGTGACCTGGGCCTTGACTCCAAACACCCTTTACATGCAATCCCAAGCGAATATGCCACAATCACACCAGACTTACAGCCGACATACAACAGTTTCATAACATTAATGTTTTCCAATTAAAAAAACAAATTCATATGAAAAGGAATGACATAAGAATGTAAAAGAAAGGAATAAAAGATAAAAAGATGTGCACATCAGTATAATATAGCATAAAACACAAGAATATAAATCAGCAACAGGCTGTGTTTTGTTGCACTTTTTGAACAAATACTCTTCAGCCAAGTAAGAATTTACTTAGGTGAAAAAATGTATTCATAATCTACCCAATTTTACATTTTGTTATTTTGATGATTATTTTGCACTTTTCTTTATACAGTCAATCAATTAAACAAAAAAACAACAATTATAAGTAGTATTTCCAATAAATAAAAACTTACAATCACATGTTGGTGCATCAACCCACTCTCCAGTCTCATTACAGGTTGCATTCTTGTTTGATTCCATTGTGAAGCCCTGTGCACAGCTATACATAGCCACAGAGTTGTATGTGACCCCAGTTGCCTTGACGATATAGCCGTTCTCTATCTTGGGTGGAGTGCCACAGTAAACCACTGAAATGTCAAGTAACCTCAGTCGCTGGCCTTGTTTATATATTTAGTAGAATACCATTGACAATAATATCAGCTCACAATTAATACAATTAAAATACCTATATCAAGGCAAAGGCTAAAAACAAGTTAAATGGATTGTTATACTTATACTGCCAATATATTTAGACAAGCAGAAATCATGTGTTGCTACTTTTCTAAACACCCTATTATGAAAATTACTCCTTTCCCACTTACAATATTTCAGCAAAGTAATAAACCATTTACATCCAAAATAATGATCTAATGCAATTTTATTTTGCTACAAAAAAACTATATGAAAATCAGATTATTAAATTGTAAGATTTCCTACAAAAGAACTTATACCTATACACTCCGGGATTACGACCAGTTTTTCCTCTTTAATGTACCACTGCTGATCCTTTCCACAGGTCAAGGTCAATGACCTGTTCACAGAGTATTTCTCAAGGCGAAACTTGTAACCAGTGGCGCAGCTCAGTTCCACATCTTCGTCAAACACAGTGGCCAGCGTGCTTTTATTTGTTGCATTCAAAACATTCAATGCGGGGCAATCTGAGGAAAGGTACCATTGAAGATACATGAATAGGCAAAAGAACAGACAGTTCTTTCAAGAATGGAAAACAATCTAGGAGAAATAATAATGGCATGGTATGTGTTCAAATTTAGACTCAAACTTCAAAATAACAGAAATGTAAAAATAACAAATTGTAGTTTTACAAGGCAAAAGCATTACAACATTTTGAGAGCAAATGTACCTTCATATAGAACTAGGTTACATTTTACATGTTACGATTGGTTGTGTGGACAGGAGGAGTGAAAGATGAACAAACTCAACAAATATCTCATTTTACAAGAAACTGATCAGATTTATAAAACTCAAACAATTGTACTGCCGATTGACTTTGGTAACATATCCTATTTTGAATAACCATTTATCTCTACTTACCTGTAGCAAATTCAATTGAAAATAAATTCGAATTCAATGCTGCATCTGATGTAAAATTAATAACAACCAGTCCACTACTGCTGCTGTATATCCTGTCTGTGTAATTCTTGGTGGTTTTCCCATCTGAGCTTATCTACCAAACATACATTTTCAATAGGATCGTATTTGGAACCAACATTTGCTCAAATACGCTTTGCTTTATGATCAATCATGGGGGATTTGGCCAGCAAAACATCGTTCTCATGAATAATGATAATTTATAAGGTATTTCATTGGATCCATGTTCAAATCAGCACAGAAATTCAACAAATAAAACAATGTAGTTAAACAGTAAAATGTGAACCGTGTTGGCCAGAACGCCAAATCAGAGATGCCAACACGCCAGAAGGAAAACATGACGCATTAATTTATCTTTTTTTGCCCATTTTAGGCATTTTGGCAACCCTGAGAGAGAACAACAGATTTCAATTGTCTTCTTGGCGAGTGTTTTTGTTGTTTTGGGACCATTCATACCCGCAAACATGCCAACATGAAATAACGACCAATGTCATAATTATCGTGTCGGCAAGTATATCTGTCGTTCTTTTGTGCTTATGTGTTGGCAACTTTTAAACAGTAAAATGTGAACCGTGTTGGCCAGAACGCCAAATCAGAGATGCCAACACGCCAGAAGGATAACATGACGCATTAATTTATCTTTTTTTGTCCATTTTTGGCATTTTAGCAACCCTGAGAGAGAACAACAGATTTCAATTGTCTCCTTGGCGAGTGTATTTGTTGTTTTGGGACCATTCATACCCGCAAACATGCCAACATGAAATAACGACCAATGTCATAATTATCGTGTCGGCAAGTATATCTGTCGTTCTTTTGTGCTTATGTGTTTGCATCTTTCAAACAAACACGCCAGAAATCAGGGTCGCCAACACGCCAAAGAATGGGCAGAATAATAAGAAACTGGAGTGTTGTGTTTTTGAACTGACGGATACAAAATTGTTTTGTTGGAGCCTCTAATTTGCCAAGAAACGGACAACAAGAATGACCATATTGTTAAATGGTTGTGTTGGCCCATGTATTTGACGTTTGAGTCTTTTTTTCTGCCAACCCACCAACATGCCAGATCATTATGGCAAAAATAAGCAACCTTACTTTGTTGTATTGATCGTTGTCTGGCAAATAATAAAAGATTTCTAAACTTCATTCAACAAGTATTTTAATGATTTGTGTACTTTCATTGGTCAATTGATGGCTCAGAAATATTCATGAGAACGAAATTCCAACAGCCTATTAACCCAAAGTATATAATGTAGTGGTAATGGATAAACAGTTAGTTTTCAGAATGGTAAAAGACATTGAAACAAAAGAGAGAAACCAAAATCTAGGCAGTAAAATATTCCCAATTTAAACACTTCCATCATGTCTGCTTACCATGCACATTACGCGAAAATGCATTTAATATATATAATCAACAGTCATTTACAATAATATTGCACCAACCTTTAAGGCATGTTATTAATTGTTTTTTGTTTGTTTGTAGTTTTTGAGTGCAATAAACAATTTATTTCAAGTTGTATATTTTATAAAGGGAATATTCCCAAAAAGAGGTAACAAGGCATTTACCTCAAAGAGACAATACATCATTTGCTCCAAATTTACAATACCAGTCCAAATTATGACAAATGGCCAAATAATTTTTACAGGAGTCATATAAAATTGCCTTTCAAACAAATCAATACAGAGAATGAATTTCACTATAGCACGCAGTAACGTTACTCACAGTTATGTAGTCTTCAGATCTGGTCCCTGTATTATTTCTAGGGTCAGGCATAAAGTTAGTGGTGAACTTGAGGGACATTCCTCTGCTGACATTCTGTCCCCCATTCAGGGTCCAGGTGCACATGAGATTGTTTGGGATTGAGCCCATGAGGACAGGAGACTTGATCGTTCCATAGTGGTGGTGAATAGTCTGACCACAACCTATAATATTGAAGATTCCTGGTCTCTACTTGACACATGAGACAATACATCTCAGGTGAAATGCATAAACAACTTTATATAGTAAGGAACAACGCACACACGTTTAAATATTGCAATAAGCACTGTAAGAGCACTTTGTCTTTTAAGTGTGTGGTAATCATGTTATAGAAATGTTAAGTTGAAAAAGGGGTCATAAAATTTGCAATTTAAAACGTATGATAATAAAACGTGTACATTAACAACTTCATAGCGTCAGGAACAATCCAGACAAATTTGAATGCTGTACATCGATGAAAAGTGTAGGATGTCTTCGTAAGGCAAGTTTCTGTATTCCTGAGTTTTAACAAATGGATAGTGAATATTTCCTTATACCATATTTGCCATCTAAGAACTTAATGTAGCTATTTATGCATGCTTGTGGTACATTATAGAAACCACATTATTTATTCATGTATTTGGACAGACGTGAAGTGTGATTGCAGTGGCAGGGGAAACTGTAAAAAGCCACACATTTTTCATTGTTTATGAACTAGTATGAAACAATTAAGCCTCGCTCTGTGAAAAGGAGGTTAAATGCCTATGCATAAAGAGTCATCCCAGATTAGCCTGTGCAGTCCGCACAGGTTATCAAGGACAACACTTGCCGCCTAAAGTGGATTTTTGCTTAGAACTGACTTTCTTTAAATATATCTTAAAATATCATAAAAGCGGAAAGTGTCGTCCCTAATTAGCCTGTGCAGACTGCAAAGGGTAATCTGGGACGATACTTTACGCACATGCATTTAACCCAGTTTTCTCAGAGCCCGACCTAAATCTTTTTCGCACCTGTCTTGTACATCAGCTTGGTGTTACTGGGGATTTCCTTCATGATGATTTCAAGTGTGTTTGTACCGGATACATAGAAAGTGTCCACAGACAGTGTCCAGTCTGCGATCCATATTTTGGCGTCAAACGGTTTACTGATATCGACCTTCTCCAACTTGAAATTGATTTCCACATGCACAGAAAATGTGATACAGTCTCAGGGTGTGTACATATTAAAGTCTTACAAATCGAGTATCACGATATGTTATTTTGCTTTTAATTGTCACCAACACATGGTCTTTGACACAGATAGATTTGGACTTCTTTTATATTCCAAAAAATAATAATTGTTTTCTGACACGAAATACACTATTTATATAGCCCAAAAGAAAAAAGAAAAAATCATCAAAGTGTTTATATAACAAGCAGTATACAATAATAAATTATTGCTTTCGCAAACGGTGACGTTATCGTATTTACTAATCAATTGACATATGTTTCATTAACTGATCAGAATTGTTTCATATTGTCGGTTTAAGGAATGAGTTCTATAACATTACATTTGAAAGAAAGATAACATTAACGTGAAATCGTGAGTATCTTACATAATACGATATTAATTGTCCAACAGGTGCAGTGATTCTCCATCTGAGTTTCAGCTCTGCAGGTTTGTTCATCTCGTCCTGGAAGGGGAACACCCAACTGCTGGATTCAGTGACAGTGAGATCCTTGTAGCCACGATGGATTTCTGGGAGGTCTACAACACAGAATTATGATTTCAATTATCAATCTTATGGAAATTATACTTTGTAAAAAAAAATATATATAATCACATACACACACACACACACACACACACACAAACATTCGTTTAATTTAGAATTTATTATAACAAATAGACTACACATTCACAGTCTTTGTTTCCTTAAAAAAGTACATAATAAATTGTGTTGTTTTTATATAAAAAATATTGCTGTCTTCAAAGAAAACTAGAGCTTTGTCACTAAGGTAACGAATACCCCCACATGCCGCATTGACATTGTAAAAACGGACTAAGTGACTCCGTGACCTAGTTTTTGACCCGGCATGACCAATATTTAAACTTGACCTAGACATCATCTAGATACAACTTCTGATCAAGTTTGGTGATGATCGAATGAAAACTACTTGAGTTAGAGAGCTGACAACCAATATGGACCGACCAACAGACGACAGACAGACAGACCGACAGACAGACAAGCTCACTCCTATATAACCCTCTAAACTTCGTTTGTGGGGGTATACTGTAATAACTCTATGTTTTCGGACACTAAAAATAATTATTCTTTTTCGTGTCCGAAAACTTAGATACGAAAAATATTCACAAAATACAGGTGTCCAAAAACTTAGAGTGGAAAAATGTAATTGTCCGAAAAAAGCGTCGAGTGTATCAACAACTACCGGTAATAGCACGTGCTGGTAAATACCAACCCGTATAGTATAATTTACATTTACAAAGTTTGCACTGCATTTGAAATAATTTCAAATGCTTAATTTATTATTTAGAAAGTTAATACAAGGTTTAACTTTGACCAAGGAGTTCAACGGTCAGCATGTGATGTACCGATACTCTCTATTATGAATCTGTAATGGTCCATTACCCTCAGGCATGCATTTGCCAGGTTTTATAACGTTAACCCGGCTGTAAAACCGAATGATCTAAGTGTCATCAGATAACGAAAACAGGGCCGAATTTTGGTAAAATAGTGCTGTAAAATATACTGTCCGAAAACTTAGAGTCATTAATTATGGACCAAAACGTGTATATTAAAAAAATTATGAGTCACGAAAATTTATTTATTTTGCTAAAAAAAGGGTGTCCGAAAACATAGAGTGTCCGAAAACATAGAGTAATTACGGTAATCACACTTGCCAGCATTAAATACTAATTACTAGATCATACCTGAAGTGTACAGTATTGTAAATGACTGCATAGCTGCCTGGACATTCAGAGCATACAGGTTTATAGTCAGGTAGTTGTTTGTGGAGTAGATGGATTGTGCACTGACGCTGCCAGTGAGGCGCTTGATCAGTGACCCTTCAAGCATGTTGGGAGTCTTGGAGAAGATATCCAGGAAGGCAAGATTGGCTGGCAAGGTTGTTGAATTGATCTATTAAATAACAAACTATGTTTAAGTATAATTTTGGTTTATCATGTGATAAGTAAGTATAATTCTCAGAATTGCATTGAACATCTGGGAAAATAACACATATTTTGTATACAAACCAATGAAATAAGAAAACTTTACTTCATTTCGTATCATTATAATTCAGAGTGGATAATTCAGAGCCGTATTTTTAAATTTCTAAGGAACACAATTAATGAGTAGCTGCTGGCATATAAATCTGATCTTAGTTTCAGTTTCGTTGTAATAGTGCGGTATTTCATATGGTAAATGCGCGCCGAACAATTTAGTCATTTTGCACACGTAACTAATGAAAGTCAATCTCATAAAGGTTGGCGTAACACAATTCTGTTATAACGCAACTATAAAGTAGTGAATGGAAAAAAAGGGATAAATGAATATTAATTTACTTAGTTTGCAAGTAGAAATGAATATTAATTTAGTTGTTTGCCTACAGACGGTTCATCAACGATTTAAACACATTATTTGTGCGTATTATTAAATCAGAATGTAATGTTTTGGTAAAAATCAGTTACAATTAGTTGTGAAACACACAATTATATATACAACATATGAAGTTACAAATAATTCACACGCTTAGATAATGGAGTATAATGGAAGATATTTCACACCTTTAGACAATTGATTTACATTATAATGGAAGATAAAGATTAATTTTAGTTAAAGTTAAGTTTGCAAGACTATTGTAAGTTTCATATCGGAACCAAATTACATATCCGTAATTAAAAATTTAATAAAGATATGGAGGTTTTTAAAACATTATAATATATGCTACACAAACATGTTTTAAATGCATTATTCTTTTTTTCCAAAGGAAAGAAAATTAATCGATGTTGATCAATCTTAGATATTTTGATTCTATGAGCAACTAATTAATGTGTCCTTTGCAAAAAAAGTGAGTCAAACACTCGCGTAAAACAACTTCATCATATCCCAAGTAGTCAGTGAAAAATAAGCGTATGAATAACAGATCATATGAGTGGATGATCAAAAAATAATGTACATGCTTAATATTAATTGGAAACATATATTAATTATATACAAACATACATAAAGTTTCATATAACTCACACATTCAGAATAAATTTTATAATGAGATGTGAAACCTTTCAAAACAATATTACATGCAACAGAGATAATTCTCAAAGTAGTTCTAGACATCTTCCATTTTCATAGGGTAGGTAAAATCATCTTACCGAAATCTTGATTCTTTTACCAATTGGTGCCACGAGGTTCCATGTTTTCTGGTTTCCAGCTGTCAGTGTACCGGTGTCTAATCTTACAGTGCCGGACGCCATCACACTTACAGTCTGGTATCCTTGGACAGCTAAAATTAGGAGCTACCCACATAAGGCCATCCTTAAAAAAATTGTTTGTTTGGGATAACCCGACCATTTACATGGAGGTTGGTCGGTGGGTAGGTTAATTTTTCATGAAAATTTGTTACACATAAGTATTTTGATTTATACGAATTATGAATCATTTTAAAAATACCAACAATTAAAAGAATATATTATATTGTTCACGCTACATACAACCAATGCACTTTAATTCTGCAAATACGTGCTAATTGGTGCTGCGTGTACAGTGTCACGTGTGTGTTTGGCTTCATGCGCATATTGACCATGTGATGAGCTGAACTAACACCTGGTGCGCATATTCATGACTAATACGTAGAATTATTTTTCAATTAGCCCGTGCAGAATTTCGTTTACGCTTAACTACACATAAAAGATAGTCAATTAGTTTGCCTGTAAATGTAAATGAGACACATTTTTATAGCATGTTTTCTATTTCAGGCAGTTTGTATTTTGCAGAATTACGCAAATTCCATTTAGTCATTCGGCCTGGCGGAAAATTTTCTCAAGATTTCATTCAACAATTACAAAGGTCGAGTAAAGTGAAAAACTGGGTTAGACAGCAATGCCGAAAAAAAACACCAAAAAACGCCAAATCAACTCAATTTTGCTTTGACCGTGAAACATGTTACATAGTGTTTTGTATGTTTCGTTATTGTCTTACTTAGCAAATGTGTAATTTAGCAATACTATTTCCAATTTACGTGTTTCGTCATTTCAAGGAATATACAGCTGTTGTTGATATGACACGATAACGATACATACGACAATGATAGAACTCATCTGACGTGTCTTCACAGTCCATATTTAAATCGCACATTCGCTCCTCGAGTATACACTTAGTGCCAACGTCACATGACACATAGCCTGTAAATCATACAAAACATGTATTAGTCAAACAGTTATGAACTTCCACACTAGTTGAAGTATTTATTCATAAGCATATTGAAATTAAATCTTTAATAATTTTCCTTAATCTTTTCTCCAAATTAATCATACTGAAACCATTAAATGATAGTGACATTTTCAAAATAGCAATTTTGTTTGAAGAATAAATTATGAACTATCAACCGTTCACAGAAATGTACATTTTCAACATGAACAATTTGTTGGAATTCTATATTTAAATGTGCAGTCCGCACATGCTAATATGTAAAGACACTTTTCGACTAAACTAGATTTTTGCTCAGAAGAGACTTTCTTTAAACAAAAAATATCATAAAAGCGGAAAGTGTCGTCCCTGATTAGCCTGTGCGAACTGCACAGGCTAATCTGGGACGACAGTTTACGCACATGCATTAAACCCCCTTTTCACAGAGCGAGGCTCAAATTGATTTCATCTTGAATTTCTAAAGTTATTATAAAACACTACCTACCTTGGAGGCAAGCGCGTCTCTTGCACACAAATACGTGTCTCTCATCACAGTTTGCCACTTTCATTTTCGAAGCAATATGATCAAGCACAATGCAGCCTGGCAGATCAGGTATAACAGGTTCAAAGTTAGCCCAAGGCTCGATGAAGTCGAGTTTTCCATCAGTTGTTTTGTAGCCTGAAACATCATGGCAAAACACAAGTTAAGTTGTGCGCCTTGGATATTTAAACATAACAAACTTAATTAAGCTGCTAAATAGATATCAACCATATAGTAAAATATGCCTCACTTCTGGCCAGTTCTACAAATAATCAACAACTGTGCAATTATTAAAGACTCAAAATAAGGTGATTGTCAAGGTGATGTTGGAAAGTGGGATGTTTAGTGGATAAAGCAACAACTGTATCAGAAAGCAAGTGTTGTATCAATCAGTTTTGCAGCCCAAAAAAATGGCAAAATCAAGTTTACCACAAAAAAAATATATTCCCAAATAACTCTAATTAAGGGCAAGGTCATAATCAAAGTGAGTTTGGAAGATATGGGTGCATAGAAAACAGTCAAAAGGAACAACTGTAAAAATATCAAAGACATGTAGATATCGGTGTTGGTGCTAGAAGATACCAAACATTTCTAATGCATAGGCCACATATGGAAGTGCTGGATGACAGAAAGACACACAGTAGGAGGGACTGAGAGAAAAAACTCGCACCCCCCCCCTCAAAAGGAAGTAAGGGGTATACAAAATGAAACATTAAACGGTTTTTCGTACAATGTATCAGCAATCGTGTTAACAATTTACAAAAACATGTTTGATTCTGCAATCGCAATTCGTATGCCATACTATCTTTTTAGAGCTTTGTTTAATTTAGTTTGATATCTAATTATTGCTTCAAATTAAAAAAAAAAGAAATTACAAAACGTACCGATCCAGATAGTCTTAGCGGGGAATAAGCTGTATACAGCCTCGTCATACTCGATTTCGCTATGTGGCTTAAACAACTCCGCACCCTGCCTGTGATAAAAAAAAAATGTTGGAAATAGAGGACTTTTGTTACCATTCACTTTGTACACATTTATAACTACCGGTAGATAGATTCAAAAATATAAGTTAAAATATATGTGTACATAGTAGCATTATAAAAAATGTAACACCTAATTCTTCGACCTAATTGATGACACCTCCAGATAGATGATAACATTCCACTTATTATGTCATGCCACCGCAGGACATTTATACGAATATATGTTAACAATAAACATAATTAAAGAAAGTAAAATACTGATTGTAAACAATAAAAACTACATACTTGAAGCGGAATAGTGGAAAGTTTTTGTAATTATGGAACATCTATGATTGATATATAAATTACATTATTATGGTGATTTCCTAACGACTTTACACTCGTTTATCATAAATAAAGTAAAAATTATGTGAACACAAAGCTCACTTTTTTTCAATATAGTTTTCTTAAAATACAATACGAAGCATTTCACAAAAAAATTATATTTCAGTTTTCTCTGCAATAGGATGTTATTAGCAAGCCAAACGAAAATGTTTTCCACATTGCCGATGTGTCGTTGTACATGCAGCATCATTTTCGCTCATGTTAGTCTTGATGTACACAGACTTGCACAAAATATATATGAGCTGGAATATGTTTCCATTACATAAGCATTCGGAACGAGGTTTCAGATTACGAAACATAATAATAATAGATATTGTATACACAAATACGAAACGTTAAGATATGGATATTACACATCGTGCAACAATAAAATGTGAATTAATTACGTGTTTTGAGAACGCAAAAAAATGCAAATACATACACATATGTACATGAATGATCAGACAAGTTATACAGCCATCCAAATATCTCGATATCGACTCATGGATCCTGTGAAGCGTGTATAACGAATATACAGTGTATTGTTGTATGACATTAAATCCTTACCTGTGACAAACAGATCTCGCTTCTTCATGGGCCTCCTCCACATCCACTTTCAAGTAGCAGTTGGCCTTGTGTATGCCCCATCCTGCACAAAACAACATATATATTATAAGATAGAACACACCGTTAATGCACGGTTTAACGCGCGTAGTGTGTTATTGCTATCAGCAGTAAAGTATATTGATAATCAAAATTCTCAAAGCTCAATATACTCAATAAATAAATTTTGCAGCCATTTGTATCAACAGTTTTACTAGCAGTTAACCACAAACCGGTGGATAAAAGAAGGTTACTTGTCAGTAAGCGCTTGAAATATGAAATTGGGTTAGCAATACCAATCGGTTAAACCCGGTTAAACATATGCTGCTACTGTAGCAACTAGCTGGGTAAAAAACATATACTAGTAAGTGCGATGTACATTATAGATGCCATAACATTTATATTCAAGATGAAAATTCTATTGCGAGGTATTGAACACCTAAGTAGCTATCACAAGGTATTGAACCCCTAAGTAGTCTATCACAAGGTATTCAACCTCTGAGCAGTCTAACCTCAAGGTATTGAACCCCTGAGTAGTCTATTACAAGGTATTGAACCCCTGAGTAGTCTATCACAAGGTATTGAACCCCTGAGTAGCTATCACAAGGTATTGAACCCCTAAGTAGTCTATCACAAGGTATTGAACCCCTAAGTAGTCTATCACAAGGTTTTGAACCCCTGAGTAGTATATCACAAGGTATTGAACCCCTGAGTAGTCTAT
The DNA here is from genome assembly GCA_007657795.1 of Dreissena rostriformis. Taxonomy (NCBI): domain Eukaryota; kingdom Metazoa; phylum Mollusca; class Bivalvia; order Myida; family Dreissenidae; genus Dreissena; species Dreissena rostriformis. The sequence goes on from VMBQ01004528.1 coordinate 56,003, forward strand.
CACAACGTATTGAACCCCGAAGTAGTCTATCACAAGGTATTGAACCCCTGAGTAGTCTATCACAAGGTTTTGAATCCCTGAGTAGTCTATCACAATGTATTGAACCCCTGAGTAGTCTATCACAAGGTATTGAACCCCAACGTAGCTATCACAAGGTATTGAACCCCTACGTAGATGTAAAATTGAAGGTAAATGCCGGTAATAGGTAACCCTACGAACATCATTGCTACTTCTATGCAAACAACATCAACACACAAGTATTATTTTAGGAAGATTGACCAGCATGTTTAGCGGTTGAAATCAACCTCCATCCACTCTAAGAGATCTTGATTCTCCTTAAAAAAAAACTGTTTTTAACCGCTTGTTCAACAGCGTTGTCGCGACATCGCCGAATCCCCTGACTTCTATGCATCAAGCAGGGACTAGCACTATTAAGTTTCTAATCTAGTCGTTAGCGCAAGCTACAAAGGAACTCCTAACGACCCCTCACAGCTGTGCCGGTTCAGGTTCGAACCTCTCTGTGGCCACCATAGCCAGAGAGGCATGAGGAAGAGGGGTGAAACTGTAGATGTATCGTACAATCGCTGTCAGCCATATTTGTTTACCAATGCGTTGTCTGACATAACGCGCCAAATGTACGTCATATGAAATGCAATATTAAAATGTTTTTCGTTTTTAATGTTAGTGTTACATCGAATATCTCCGGATGGCTCCGCAAGATTGATGTATGAAATAAATCGTCTGCTGATTCAGACTTGTATTTCGTTTTGTTGAACGGCGTTTAATTCAACTTTGTTTGGTTTGGCAACTTTGTGGTATAGCGTTTTTATACAATCGAATTACCTTAGTGGTAACTAAACAAGGGTTACTTCAAATACTCGTTTAGCGGGCTTTAAAATAATCCAACGTATGTAATACACCGCTGTTAATACAAATGGCTTCGGCACGTTTAATATATGTTGTCTAGAATAAGTAGTTACTTATTATTCTACGAAATTTTTAATATCATTCATAAGTTGGCAGACTTACTTTAAAAACTGCCATTAAAATCAAGACGCTGCACATTCAATTGAAGACCACTGTCTGGTGTGACTTCTAAGTATTGAATTATAAATGATCTTGAATACACTTACCTGCAGGACACGTGAAATTAAGCTCTCCTAACGTTTCTATGGTCTGGGCTTTAACCTGAAATATAATAAATAGTATACCTTAAATACAAATATTTAATTAAATGTGGATATATGTTATTTAAGTAAGTGATTGGGGATGATTCACAAACGACGCATTGTTTATATTAACATTAATATAAGAAAGTTAAGATTACGTCATTTGAATATTAGTTTGTACATCAAAACATAAGTGGTAAAATGAATATGTTTAGATTTTGTTCGACATCTCCACATACGAGAATATATGCGAAACAAGTTATCAAGGTTGTTATTTCAAAACACTGCTAAAAATATGTTTCCACTAACAAGAACAACCATAATTGTGTGGCGACACTAAATTGTTCTTGGTTTTCCAGGTTAAGTTGTCGATCGTGTTTGCTTAATTCTAGCATATTCATTCAATTAAATAGTTAGCCAGCAATCACTTTTGTTACATTCGAAAGTATTCGCTAATATATTCAAATAATCTAAAATTGACCAAATAAAGAATGTCAAATAGAGATTAGGAAGATTTCTGCATGTAATTGCTCGTTTTTTTATATCTGGGAATCGTAAGAAAAGTTCACAAAACACGGTTTAACCGACAGACTATGCTATCTCTGTAATGTAAGTAGAACGAAATGACTTTGTTTGGTGTCATATCAAAAGCAAACCACACTAAAGTAATTTTAGAATAATAAAACTGATGAGTTTGAGCTGAAAAGATGACACCCATGCCTAACATGGATATAAACAACACATTCAGTAACAGGCGTACTGGTACTGTACCATGCTTTATAGTGACACAATGCATACTAATTATCTATTCTAGTGCGACTACTTAACCTGCCTTTTCCTTTCAGATTCGGCAGAAAATTAAACTTCAAGTTTCTTTCAATCGCAATATCAGTGTCTGCAGCATAATTTTATGTGACATTACTGAAGCGGGGCTTCAAAATCGTTATCAAGTTTACCTTATTTGGGGGTGGAAAGAAATAAGATACCTTATTATCCAAATTAAACTTCAGTCTATTTAATTTACAAGTCAGTGCAGTTCATGCAGTCTTACTTGGAATATTGTTAATTCCTGGATGTATTGTCCGTTTGAAATGTATCATACTATTTTATAGTGTACATCACTCAAGATTAAATTACCCCAAATATATCTATTACCTAAAATAATACATCTACAAGAACAACTTGCAATATACACACAATACATTATTTACAAGAACACAGCACAAAAGCGTTAAACAAGAACATCTCATGTCACTCATCAACCATATAAAAAACACTTTCAACACCATGGATCCAAACTAAGCCAATAGTCCTCAGAGAAATTGTATAAGCCTGTCGGGTCATTCTTGAAAATTACCCAATTGTTTGGCATGTTCAAAACTTCAAAACTGAGCCCGAGTTGAAAAATAAGTGCCAATGCTTTAGTTATATAGTTTAGTTATGTAGTATGCATGTCTTTAAACAAAAGCTATTCCGAATCCGAATATGAATTGTATGCTGTTCGAACAAATTGTACCCTTAAATTTACCGCAAGCAGTGGAGCATTCGAGTCATTTTTTCCTACATGTGCACATCGAGTCACAATTCTGCTTACATAAACACCTGATCATGTGCACATGTTTTTCATGAGCAGCCTGGATATTGGTCTTTAAAGGCACAAGATTGCCTTGTACTTTTCCCAACCCTAATGTGCTGAGTAAAGTGTTGAAACCTCCACTCCTGCACCTTGTAAAATGTCCGCATACTGTGATATGTGGCCGCGACAAAAAAACTCAAACCAAATTCCCTTTTTCCTGTGCGTTCTGCTGCATTAAATGTTCTTAAAAGGTTTTCCATTTCCAAATATTATAACCCAAAGTGCTGCTGTTGGATATTTTGAAATTGCTAGTTCAGCTTTTCGGAAGGATGTGTACATTTTAGCTAATACCTTATTGCTGTAAACGGATTCCCAGTTAATTTGACCAGAAACAAGCTTCTGGTACAAAACAACAAGTGCGTCTATTGATTCATTACAAGCAGTATGCCCATGTTCAATTCTAGATACTGCTTCAATGTCATTTGAATCAGAAGTAACTGATGATGTTTTTGAAGTAGTGTCGCATTAAGAGATTGCTAAAAGCAGTTGCTGCAAGACTAAGAGAGTGTCCTCTTATTGCTCTTAAAACAGCTTTTCCACTTATCATATGAGGTAGAACCTTTGAAGCATAAGCAACATATCACCTGGGTCCATGTCTGGGTCCATGTCTTATCCAACAGAAAATCGTCCATGAAAATCTTCCTTGTTCACCATTTGCATTAGAACAGACCAGTCCGGGCCTGCTTCTTTCAGTTGCCAAGTAGTTTGTGAACGAAACTTAATATTATGTGACGTGGTAACCTTATCTAGTTAACATTTGAAAAAATCATTTATTTAAAAAAAAATCAATTTCACGGTTCGGCCTAACGTTAACAAAAACAACGATTTAATGGTGCGGCCTTATTACAAGTTATTAATTAATTTACCCAGTCAACTTCCCAATGTTCTGTCAATGTACTGGCCAAAATGTCATTTATTTTTTACACTACTTTTCCTGATATTACATATAACCGTCTGTATCGTGGGTATTTAACCAGTCACTGTTTGCATTAAATCAGTAAGTCAATATGCACTAGACAAGAAGGTATATAGTTTCACAATTTGAATAAATCTGCACTAAAACTAAAACTAAATTTAGATTCACATCGCACATGCATGATATAAATGCTGGCGAATTCGACTGGACAGACATTTTCGATTTCAGATTTAAATATCGGGCTTATTTCGCATTTTTCGACACATGTTCTCCTTAACTTTTATTTTAACTTATATTGAAATATATGTATAAAAAGTTTTTTACACATTTTATATAAATTTATAAATATTTGACAAAATCGCGCATATCTAAAAAAAATCGGAAAAAATCCTATGTACGTATATAGTGTGAATGTCTTAAATTGGAATTAACCAAACAATGGCACGCTTTAGAAACCTTGTCATTTAATGGGTGCAAGCACAACATTAAAGGGACATGTTCGCATATCATCGAAATGACAATTTTCAAACTTCTGTCCTATATTCGAAAAATAAAAGAACACTGTAAATCATGGCGCGAAATAACACTAATGACATATAATCATGCTTAAAACACATTTTCGTTTATAAGAAATAATAATTATAAATTGATTAAAAAATAGCAAGCAAAACGATTGAATAACTTTCTTAACATTTTGTGAGAATTTGCAGATTGCTTAGATTAAGTATAAAATGCGAAGCACAACCGGACGACCACGTGGATAATGCGATAGCTTCTTAATCATAAGTAAGTTTTCTTTCTTTTCTATTCATGATTTATACTGCAGTTCTTTAGTACCGTTTAATTTATTACTTCATGGTTTGCGTACATTATACTATTTATCGTACTCTCACCTAATTATTATACTATTCTTACACAATCTCATCAACATAAATAAAGATGTTTGCGTATATAAAGGGAGATTTTCCTGAAAAATCTTCTGGTGTATTTTTACCCATGATAGACATGGACCCAGCTGATATGTTATGTATTTACACTACGTTATCCTTTATCAGCAAGCATGCATGCGAGTATGAACAACCTGCTATCGTTACCATTGATCAGCGATTGTATTGAAAAGCGGTCCAACTAATATGCAGTGAAAACGACACAAGTCTCCTCAAAGGTATTCTCGTGTGATTTGGTGGTTTTATTGTATTATGAATGACCTTGGTTGTATCGGTCAGCTCATGTCAGGCTCAGATTGAAATTAGTTAATGGAGACAGTATACTGCTTGTAATGAATCAAGAGACGAACTTGTTGATTTGTAAGAGAAGCTTGTTTCTGGTCAAATTGACTTTAATCCGTCTACAGCAATAGGTATTTAGATGAAATGTACACATCCTTCAAAAAGATAAACTGGCAATTTAAAAAAATCCAACAGCTGCACTTTGGTTACAATATTTTGAAATGGTAAACCTTTTGAGAAAAAAACATTTAGCACAGCAGATGTAGGAGTGTATTCGTAAGGAATCAACACTTGACCCAGCATATTTGGGTTTGGCAAAAGTACAGGACAAGCTCGTACCTATAAAGACCGATATCCAGGTTGCTCCTGAAAACTTTTCAACATAATCAGGTGTGAATGTGAGCAGAATTGTGACTCGAAAAGGTGCACATGTATGAAAACTGGACTCGAACGCTCCACTGCTTGCGGTGAATGTAAGGGTACAAGTTGTTCGAACAGCACAAAATTCATAAACTCGGATTCGGAATAGTTTTTGTTGAAAGACATGTATACTAGATAACTAAACTACATAACTAAAGTATTGGCACTTTTGTTTAAACTCAGGATCAGTTTTGAAGTAAACATGCCATACAAATGGGTCATTTTCAAGAATGACCCGAAAGGCATATACAATTTCTCCGACGACTATTAGTTTGGATCTATGGTGTTCAAAGTCTTATTTATATGGTTGATCAGATAATTTTGTTTACGCTTTTGTGCTGTGTTCTTGTAAATAATGTATTATGTGCATGTTGCAATGTGTCCTTGTAGATATATTATTTTTGGTCATTTACTATTTAGAGTTGTACACTATAAAATAGTATGATACCTTTCAAACGGATAATACATCCAGGAAAGTAACAATATTCCAAGTTAGACTGCATGAACTGCACTGACTTGTAAATTAAACAGACTGAGACTTTATTTTGGGTAATTGGGTATCTCATTTCTATCCACCCCCAAATAAGGTAAACTTGAAAACAAATGATCTTAAATTAGAAAGTCTTATGTTTTTATTACATTTTTTACAAATATTTTTGTCACTGGATTTACCTTATACGTCCCTGAAAACAATAATGACTTAAAGCAGACAATCAAAGTATTGTTAAAAAATGAGAAATTACTTATAATAAGTCAACAATCCTTTTGTAACAATGTTTTCGGGTGCTATATGGACAATAAACTTAAAGTTCATGCCCACAAAAGGCAGATATTTGCTTTTTTAATTAAATAAATCGTCTGCCAAAATTTGCAGCAGGTAATAATGAGTTAAAGCAATGATTTAATATAAATTTATATGAGCAAAATATAGTAAAAGCATACGATTACTTGGCCACCCCATAGAGATTCATTTGGATAAATAAAACATATTTAGAAAAAAAAAACATTTCTGTTTACGTTCACCGGACATTGTCTAATTTGTAGATACTGAAATACCCCGCCCACTTTTTAACTATTGTTCGGTCAATAACTAATAATTTGACAATTTTAAGTTTGCTAAATAAACTTTAAAATGCATAATTATTGTTTAGTTTATTAATTCAAAACATAGTTCACCTACAATTGCAGATTTGAAAAAAAAAGAAGACCATTCACAATCATCAACTATGTGATTGAATATATTGTTTTTGTAATTTTTTCCCGTTCAGACACTAACTACAACTGTTTTTTTATTTTTAGTTTTCCCCTTTTTAGATTCTTCTAGACTTTTGATATGTTTACGAGTGAGGGTTGAAGTATCAAAAAAAGTCATCATACTTTCTGTTGCAATTTGTTTGAGGTTAAGCCTATGTTTGGGCTAGATTGACTGGACTAATATACGAAACGCTATATACGCGTCAAGGACATTATTGAATAATGCTTGAACTAAACTTTTTATTTTCAATTTTGCATAGAATAAATTAAAAAGATTTTTCAATTTTGAGTATCAACTTATGCTCAAACAAGTCTTAAAAAGCTTTGCGTTTTTACCAGTAGGCTATCGTTTTAATACGACAAGACCTCTCGTTGTTCTGTACTTGAAAAAACCGCATCAATCATGAAACAAACTTTTATATAAATGTTAAATCGTCCTCGATTATAAAATGATTTAAAGGACTTTTCACCTATCCTATAATAACTGAAACTTAATTGCATATAGCGTAAACATCAAAAAGCAGCTTTATTATTTTTTTATGTAAATCTTCAGTTTATCTTCAGTTAAATCAAATATGTTTAAGACATTAATAACAACACAAACTTTCGGATGTAATTTCAACTACGTTCCCACCGAATTTAAGGAAAATCATACCACAAGTTACTTGTTATCATGAGTAATTTAACAACAGGTGGTCTGAATATTTTTTTGTCTGAAGTATATTGTATCACATATGATCTTAACAGATAGTGGCTGCATTCCTCGATTATAAAATGATTTAAAGGACTTTTCACCTATCCTATAATAACTGAAACTTAATTGCATATAGCGTAAACATCAAAAAGCAGCTTTATTATTTTTTTTATGTAAATCTTCAGTTTATCTTCAGTTAAATCAAATATGTTTAAGACATTAATAACAACACAAACATTCGGATGTAATTTCAACTACGTTCCCACCGAATTTAAGGAAAATCATACCACAAGTTACTTGTTATCATGAGTAATTTAACAACAGGTGGTCTGAATATTTTTTTGTCTGAAGTATATTGTATCACATATGATCTTAACAGATAGTGGCTGCATTCCTCGATTATAAAATGATTTAAAGGACTTTTCACCTATCCTATAATAACTGAAACTTAATTGCATATAGCGTAAACATCAAAAAGCAGCTTTATTATTTTTTTTATGTAAATCTTCAGTTTATCTTCAGTTAAATCAAATATGTTTAAGACATTAATAACAACACAAACATTCGGATGTAATTTCAACTACGTTCCCACCGAATTTAAGGAAAATCATACCACAAGTTACTTGTTATCATGAGTAATTTAACAACAGGTGGTCTGAATATTTTTTTGTCTGAAGTATATTGTATCACATATGATCTTAACAGATAGTGACTGCATTCCTCGATTATAAAATGATTTAAAGGACTTTTCACCTATCCTATAATAACTGAAACTTAATTGCATATAGCGTAAACATCAAAAAGCAGCTTTATTATTTTTTTTATGTAAATCTTCAGTTTATCTTCAGTTAAATCAAATATGTTTAAGACATTAATAACAACACAAACATTCGGATGTAATTTCAACTACGTTCCCACCGAATTTAAGGAAAATCATACCACAAGTTACTTGTTATCATGAGTAATTTAACAACAGGTGGTCTGAATATTTTTTTGTCTGAAGTATATTGTATCACATATGATCTTAACAGATAGTGACTGCATTAACTTTACATAAGTATATAAGCAATCGAGTTTCTTCGTAAGAAACTCGGGCCGTTTAGTGATAAATGGCAAGGTATTCGCATTTCTGTTGAATAGATTTTCCCCAGATAGTTGTGCACAACATTCACATCTAAAGAATTGTGAAATGAATATTGATGTAAACTAACATTACTTTTAAGATTGTCACTCTGATGTTTGTGAAGGCGTATGTCGTTCACTATAAGCGTATATTCATTCTTACGTCTGAGGGTTATAATTGTAAATTTATTTCGTTCTTTGCATACAAACAAATTTAAAATTTAGAAAAATAAATACAAATAAAAGTATAAAACATCAACCACATGGAACCTCTCCAAGTGTATTTTGACTCACCTATACGCGAAATGCTTAATTGTGTGTCAATCAGTACAAGCTGTTCGTTGAACGTCGTCTACAATAGTCTGTAATTTACTAACATGACATATGTTTCTGAAACCAAATGGTATAACACTAAAAATATTTAAATTATTAAACTTGAAACATTTCTGGCGCGGTCTGTTTGAATTCGTTACATAAGCACTGCCCACAGGGAGGGTGATAGTCATTGCGATGGTGGTGATGCTGATTTGAAAGGTAGTGGTGCTTATGTGTGTCGTGCTACTGTTTATGTCGGTGGTAGTGATGCTGATGTCGAGTACGATGAGTTGTGATTTGAGTGGTGGTGGTGCTAATATCGGATGTGGTGATACCTATATCGGTAGTGCAGATGAATATGACAGTGGTTGCGATGTTGATGTCGTTGGGAATGTATCTGATGGTGATAATGATGATGATATCAGTGGTGGTGATGCAGGAGTCAGTGTTGGTTATGATAATACCGAAAGTGGTGATGCTTATGTCAATGGAACTGATGCTGATGTCTGTGGTGGTTAAGATAAAGTCGGTGATAGTGCTGCTGATTCCGGTAATGATTTAATGTTTGTGGTAGTGGTTTTGATACCGTTGATGGTGTGCTAACAATGTTGTTGATATTGCTTATTTATTGGTTGTGATGTGGATATCAACGTTGATGCCCGTGGTGCTGAGAGCGATGTCGTTGTCAATAATGCAAGAGATGCTGCGTATCATTGTGTTTGTTCGTCTTGTGTCGCTGGGAAGTCGATGCTGGTGTTTGCGGTTTGATTTTTTATGAGCGTTATGGTTTACTAGTGACGATATAATTGTCGTGAGTCTATTTAGTTTATTAGGTGGGGTTGCTGGGGCAAGCTTCGGGTCCACACATAATGCAGCTTAAGAACCATTTTCGCATGACGCGGACACTATTAATACGAAACTGAATCCCGTGACTCAGCTGTAAAATGCCAGCTGATTAACTCCAAATAAGTTGAATCATGGTATGGATGTATGGGGATGGGGCAATTCACAAAATATAATTTACTACATTTTGTATGATGAATAGAGAGTCCTATAAGGTAATTCACCATAATCAAAGTTTGTTCATAACTGCCGTTTTTGTTGTGCAACAACATGATAATGACTCTAATGCACAGTGCATGAGGTTTTATAATTATACGTTAACGCGGTTTCCCAAGAAGACGCGCTATTCAACTACCTACCGAGACCGATGCAAGCGATACAAAAGACAGGCTCGTTATATGTAACCGGATACAAAACAAACCTTTTATTAAGAGCAAAACGCCGTGGAATTTATATCTTCATAACTGTGAAGGATATTTATTTGAATTGTATGCATATTATATTTTTTTTTACCATTTGAATACTCAAGTAAATTGGTTATTTATGTTAAGCGCTAGCCATCTGCTTAAATTTGCATCCGGATTGTGTAGAAGTAATACTAGTGTAACATTAAACTAGGCCGACCCGTATTCCCACGCCGAGTGTAGGAGGAGATAGTGGCCAGGACGGACGAAAAGGCAATTTTTGGTGGGCAAGGCCTATGTGGGCGGGGCCCTGGGGTGGGTAATGAGGACATGGATGGTCGAGATAGACCGTGTTGTTATAAGAAATGTTCAGTATTAATTTGAAGTCAATTGGTGAATAAATGAAGAAGTTATGTTAAAAAAAAAATTTGGGTGGGCATGGTCTATGTGGCCGGGGTGCCCCAGGGTTGGTAATGGGGCAATGCATAGTTGAGATTGACTGTATTGTCATAAGAGATGTTCAGTATCAATTTGAAGTAAATCGGTGAAGAAATGAAGAAGTAAATGTAAAAAAAAACTAAAAAAATGAGTGAAAATCTCTGACCCGGCCCCATCCCAACCCCCATTGGCCACTATCTCTTCCTACACTATTAGCACTAGAACCTTAAACCTTGACACACATGGTAGCTATGAGCATATGAGCGACGGTGCACTATTTGGAATTTTGATCAGACCACTGGGTCAAAATTTAGGCCGCATGTTGTTTGTAAACTGAGTAAAAAAAGTCTGACCCGGCCCCACCCCAACCCCTATAACTTTTGACACAGGGATCAGATCAAAATTCCAAATAGTGCACAAGGTTTTAGTGCTAATAGTGTAGGAGGAGATAGTGGCCAGGACGGACGGACGGACGGACGAAAAGGCTATTTTGGGTGGGTGTGGCCTAAGTGGGCGGGGCCCTGGGTCGGGTAATGTGGACATGGATGGTCGAGATAGACCGTGTTGTCATAAGAGATGTTCAGTATTAATTTGAAGTCAATTGGTGAATACATGAAGAAGTTATGTTTAAACAAGGTTTTACTATAGCCATATAAAGAAAACTGCCCCGCCCCCTGGCGGCCATGTTTTGTGACTTCTAGAGTGTTAACAAGGTTTAACTATAGACATATAAGGAAAACTGCCCCGCCCCATAACGTTTGACCCAGGGGTCAGATCAAAATTCCAAATAGTGCACCGTCGCACATATTCTCATAGCTACCATGTGTGTAAGTTTCAAGGTTCTAGTGCTAATAGTGTAGGTGCAGATAGTGGCCAGGACGGACGGACAGACGGCGGAGATAACCACAATATCCCCACGCTTAAACAACATATAAAACATATTTCCCCTTCAGAATTATCCGTAAAATTCAAAACATCCGGTCCTTAGCGCCACCTCGGAACAACATGTAGCATTGGCTCATTTATAAATACATCGCAAAAAAGAGGTGGCGCCCGTGATTACCGGCCGTGTATACTTGTCAGCGTAAATGAACGCAACAATCATACTATATCATGGCCAAATAAACGTGTTGCGATCGTGAGAAAGCTCAAGACAAATGAAACATGTCAGCAGTATAGTACAATACCAACACGACAATCATAGCCAATGTTAAAACCATTATATTCGCAAATTGTGTCATAAAACTTTAAGTTTAAACATATATAACATGAGTAGGCTTATGTAATTCCCATGTGTTCGTTTGTATGAATGTCATTAAAATATTCTAGTGATCGCAATTATCTTGTTAATGGTTAGCGTATTATGATGGAAATCGTACTCTTATACAAGAGGAACGTCTGTTTATGTTCACGATGTCATCTGTGAGCCTCTCTTGCATTCACTGCTAAAGCATGCATTTGCTTCATTCGGGTCACAATGGTGTCGGTTTCCATTGCTTTGCAATATATGCACAATATAATAATAAATCATTTGACAATATGATACTTTTGGGGTAAAAAATGTAATGTCGAAAAAGCACAATTATAATAATAAATCATTCGACAATATGATGCGTTTTGGGTGAAAAAAATAAATGCACGGATATTGTGTTTCATGACGGTCGACTTCGGAATGTATAATGTCAAACACTTTATCTGGCAGGATTTTGAGCCATTATTATCCCCACGCTTTTTCAAATAGTTTATTTCAATATTTATTTGACCACTTGCAGTCCCATTGTCCATATATTTGGCGTTTATTTATTCAAGAATTGGAGCCATGCCAAATCTTTATTTTTTGTTATCTACAGTAACATGTATGTTGATATTTATGCCTTATATATTATATGCTCTCATGCACATTTAGACAATTGATTTTGTAGAAAGTTGAGAGAGTGTTGTATGTGAAGAAATTGAGTTACAGTTCAAACTGTGGCAACAAAAATTAAATAAAAAAAGACTAAAGTAGTCACATACAACATTATTTTTATCTGTATTTTTTTTTACAATAGCTTCATAGTTTTAAAGTACATATTTATACATTAGATTCAATTTTAGTTCAAACTTATCAGTCAGGATTTAATTTCACTGAAAAAAGAATTTCTGATCTATTTTTACAATGTTAAATAATTCAAACTGTGTACTCTGGGGTACTTAAATATAATTTAGTGCAAGTCAAATATTTAGGTGTCAAAACATTTTTTCGCGGATAACACTAATCAAAGTATAACCATTATACCACTGTTAGCCCAGCTCTGTTTCTCAACCAATTCTATGGCTGTATTTGTTCAACACGAGGCGGCCTTTGTGCTCCCGGTATTAAATAATTATAGCTCGATGGATTTCGATTATTATCTTGCAAGTCTATCTGTAGGTATTGCCATTGAAATCTGAAATTATTGGCTCATATTACCTCGGCCCAAAAGAATCATCAACTCTGTTTGAGTGTCATTCGAAAACTGCGGTGCATGGCACAGTTTATTTCTGCCGTATGATTTATAATTGTAGCACCAAATTTGTTAGATAGGCTTTCATAAAATTTATAGCCACAATAAATATATTTCAGTCCTTGTGAAGATACAAAGCTCTCCTAAGCCTGTTGGGGATATTTACAATTTTATTTGCACATTGTATCGATCATTACTTTTAGTTTTTCTTATATTGAAATGTGAGTTTGATATGAATGACCAACAGTCCGAAATGTTAACACAAGATCACAAATAATTGTTTGCATGTTTTTATTGAAGAATATTTTTGTTTATATGCATTTATAAAAACATTTTTTGTTAACATGTTTTACATAGTGGAAACCATGTTTTGTTGTTGTGTAACTCTTTCAGTGCTGGAAACGAATTGTGAAGGCCTTTGCAAACAGTTTGGATCCAGATGAGACGCCACAGAACGTGGCGTCTCATCAGGATCCAAACTATTTGCTATTCTGATAGTATTTTTTGAAAAAAATCGAAGAAAATGCTAATTAAATAAGAAATTCAGCAAACAACATTTTAGCAGACGACAAATTTCCCAGCATGCAAAGGGCTAATTCAGCCGTATGCATACAATTAATGTATGGGAATATTTTGGAATACAAATATTATTAACAAACACATATAGAAACTTATAATTTGTTTCATTGGTCTTAAATCCAAAAGGCATTTCAAAGGAAATATAGCACTGTGAGTTACAACCACTGACAGTTACAAAACCTTTTATTTTTTGTAAACTCACTATAAATTTAAACTTTTAAGTGAACAACAATTGTTAATACAATAGAAAATACAAGTGCAAGTCATTCCCAAATGATCCGGTCTTGTTGCGTTTTTTAACTGAATAATTTCAACTCAATTTCCACAGGCGCCTGTGTCACTGTTTAAATATTTTTGATTACCTAAACCAGTAGTAAACTTAGAGATCTTGGCTGGGGTAATGTGCGGTAAATATTGCTGCCTATTGGCTTGAATCGATCCCTCGTTTTAGTTGAGTGCAATTTTGTTTTAGGTTTCAAGCGCAGTCAATAACTAATATCTAAATCAACATGTGGTAAAGCGACAATGTTGAGATGTAGTCGAAATGTAGTCGATACTTTGCGGGCTTTGTGCCTCAGGGTATGGCGGGCGAACCACGCATCAACTGCCACTGATGTTATCGTTGACTTTAAAATTATTGTTAGATTTGTACACAGAATGTTTGAAATACATTAGTATCTATGGAGACGAATAATAGTCAAAACTGAAATGGTCTGCTTTGAGATTCAAATGATAAAACAGTTGTTTAGCTGTTTTGTTTTAACTCCCAATAATCTTGTCTCCATTTTTTTGACGCTTTTTTATCGTATGAAATCTTGAAGGCTTAGTTCATATTTCAAACGCAGTATCAAGTTATTCTAAGGTGCGTTGTTATTTCAAAATTTTAAAGGTTTCAATCATTTTTCCTACGAGAACTGTTTCTACATTAATGTATTTGCAATATTATGCACAATGTATTATTATATCTGTCCTATTGAAATTATAAAATGCTTAATTATACTGCAAAATGAACTTAAAATACCATTTATCAAAATGAATAATTTGTTCTACCCCACCTAGGGATATCTTTAGAAATGATCCTGAAAAAAAAGTAATATTAAATTTTGCTTAATGTGAGACTGAAGAACTCAAGAACAAAAATGTGTTTTAAAGTTGACTATGTTTGTTTTGCCCAGAAAGATATCAGTACATGATACTTCAAAGGTTTCCTTGTTTGTTGGAAAATACTTGACTTATATTGCTTGTATTCTTTACAACTAGATTGTTCTTGGCCTTTTAAAAAAGAAAACCAATTTCGATCTGCCTGATAATCAATGTGCTTCGGAATTCAATATCAATAAACCGCTTTGACATTAATATAAATACTAAATTGTTCATAGCCTGAATCAGTGTTTACTGATTTTAATGACGTTCATTGAATGTAATTATGAAAGTATAAGTCCCCTCTGAATAATAAGCACCTTCTTCAAGAAGTCTTTCATCATTGTCACTAAATTGTTTACGATCATAGCTAATATAAAAATTCTTGCCCTAATACGATGCATTCAATGCAAGCATTTGTTAAATTTCGTCCTATCACACTTGACACATTTCTTTGTGGAGAGATGTGGATTTGGATTTATGTATTACCCTGTTATCGGTGAATTAGTTTCGATGAAAACGTTATTTACTTAAGGGATTCGATTGTGTCTAAGGGTGCTTATGATTTCAAGATAAAAGACTCTCTCGATATTTCAAATATTGATCTAGGCCATGTATATAGCGCCTTCAAATTGATAATGAGGATTTACTCCACTAAATATTGGCGGAATTTTCAATGTTTTATCTTGCCTTATATCCCTCGGACATGACTATATTTAAGATGCTCTTCCCAGCCTTGATAAGGAACCAGTTAGTAGCCTGTGTATTGATCAGGCCCAGTGGTCACAAAGCTGCGTAGGGAAGTTTCAACTTAAGATGAACTTTCAGGGCTTTTTTTCCTTGTTAGGGAATGGCTGTTTTTCACAAATTTGAGAAATTCGTTAGTCAAATTTGAGAATTTACCGAAATTTTCACATTTTTCCCAATTTTGAACAGTTTGTGACTCATTTTTTCACAAAATGAGAAGACCAAGGCCACATCACAAAGATGGGAAAAAAGCTCTGACTTTAATCATAGGTGAAATTATATAAAATGCTGTATGCAATGTTGAATGTTGCCATTTGGGGCCTGAAATAGGGGTAAATGGGGCAAATGAGTACCCTTTGAAAATGAAGAGAACAATTTGAAAAAAATACATGTACATAATACTGGTATTTTAATACAAGAAGAGGGCTTGAAATATTCCAAAATAACTAGGAAACTTAATGTCAGATCTTGTTGTTTTTTTACTGGTCAGTTTTATATAACATCAAAGTAAATTGATGAAAGAGTGCTTTAGCAGGGAAATTTTTATTCATATTTATTTTTAAATTATTTAAACTTTCTTCTGGCAATATATATTTAGTACCGGTATGCAGTGAATTTGGTTTTATTCAGTTTGATATCGATACATAACTGGCACAATTGACATTCTAGAAATGAATTTATTGAATAAATTATTTAAAAAAAAGAAGTTACAAATAAGTAAATAAAAATGAAGTTTGCATTCTTTCAGTTTTCAAAGAATAAGAGTGGGAAAATATCATTGCTCATCGCAAGTATTAATACAGCAAAAAATGTACAAATATTTATTAATAAACTTTTTTGATTTATGACAAAGTATGTTAGTGTTAAAGAGTTAAATTATTATCCCCCACCAAAGGCGGAATGATATAGAATTGGCTTTGTCTTCTGTCCGTCATTCCGTCTGTCATTCCGTTTTTCACAAAATTTTGAAATTGCTGGGGGATATCAATTCAACGAATTTTCTTGTATACTGTTGGATTGGAAGAAATTATTCACCTGAGTTTTGTTAATTTGTTAACATTGTAAATAATAAATAACATTAATGTAGATGTTGCTTGAAAAACCACCACAATTCAAACACTGTTGGAAAACTGATACCTCAATAAGATGTTTGTATAATTTCTGGCAGCGGTCATTTGTTTGTTGGATAGACATGCTGTCGGGGTAAATTAATAGCATGTTTCAAAAATTCATTTGACTGGCTAGCAATTCATTTACCAAGGTAATAAGATAATTGGCTATAATGGGGTGACAATTTGGCCTGGAAAGATTTATCGTTCTTTCAGAAAAGTTGATGGTTTCTACAATTTGTCATTTGAATTACATACCAAGATCACCTGTATTGATAACACCGGGAAAGAGTTTGAAATTGCTTTGCTCTTTATAGGCCAGTTATCAGCTAGGGAGATCTTTATGAACGATCAGTCACCCGGGACATTTGGATTTACGAAAGTAATAACATTTATCTTGGCAATTTTAAATGGGTATAATGCATGTATAGTGGTATTTATTCAAATGCTTAGGTATAGCATAAAAACCAATGAATAGATTGTGAAGTTTATAGATTTTTTATGCCCCCCTTCGAAGAAGAGGGGGTATATTGCTTTGCACATGTCGGTCCGTCGATCCGTCCACCAGATGGTTTCCGGATGATAACTCAAGAACGCTTAGGCCTAGGATCATGAAACTTCATAGGTACATTGATCATGACTGGCAGATGACCCCTATTGATTTTGATGTCACTAGTTCAAAGGTCAACATCACAGGTCAAAGTCACAGTGACTGGAAATAGGAAAATGGTTTCCGGATGATAACTCAAGAATGCTTACGCATGGGATCACGAAACTTCATAGGAACATTGGTCATGACCGGAAGATGACCCCTATTGATTTTCAGGTCACTAGGTCAAAGGTCAAGGTCACAGTGACCTGAAGCAGTAAAATGGTTGACTGGAAATAGGGAAATGGTTTCCGGATGATAACTCAAGAACGCTTACGCCTGGGATCATGAAACTTCATATGGACATTGGTCATGACCGGCAGATGACCCCTATTGATTTTGAGGTCACTAGGTCAAAGGTCAAGGTCACAGTGACCTGAAGCAGTAAAATGGTTGACTGGAAATAGGAAAATGGTNCACAGGCGCCTGTGTCACTGTTAAAATATTTTTGATTACCTAAACCAGATCATTGATACGATTTATTGATTCAATATTCTGTGAGCGTATACTAGTTAATGTATTCATAATTAATTATTCAAATAAAACAGTTAAACAAATTTAACGTTTGTTAAATTCAAGATTGGAAATATTAACATTGGCATAAGTTCATGTCAATACCCCGCATATGTGCGTTTAACACAACAATTTAATCGGCTTATTTTTACGTCGAGTTTAACACGCTCTAATTATGGATCATTCATAATAATAAATGAAACAATACCTGCAACACGGCTAGAAACACCACGGGAATAAGAAATATTTCCGAAAACATTTTCATTCTTCCATCCTTCTTTCGACAAACGAAACTGTCGAAAGAATCCGATCAAAACTTTGCTGTATATGGTGTGTTTTTTTGCAATCCGAAACCAGCGCATCGTTTACATGTACACCACGATACCGACAGTCTACTACCGGGTAGATCGAATTTACAATGTGGCCAACAGACCATAGAACCGCACGACCTTCTTTATTTAAAAACGCACAATTATGTTGAAGGCACGGGCCATTATTGAAATAGACATCATTTATGCTATGCCTTCCAAAACGTATTCTTATCCTTCAAAGCACGATGTTTACTATAATTACGATTTATGTTTATAGAAAGGTCTTTTGCCTTTATATAAACAAGTTATGCCTTAACATAATGAAACATTTTCGTTATCATTATTACATAACGATTTATGGTCATATAAATATATATTGCCTTCATATAAAGAAGTAATGCCTTTATACAATGGAAGATTATCTGTGTACAATACATTCGTATCTGTATATTTTTACATTTTATCTATTTATAAGAAAATTATATCTTTATATAGTAATGTTTTATTAGACTGTTTGCGTATTATCATTTTTATAGAGATAACTCTCTCCTACTTCTTGTACTGAACGTATACTATACAGAGTTACGTTTATCTGCTTAAAATGCAGATAATTCAGCCAGAAGAGAAAAGGAGCTTTGATATTGTATTGCAATACATCTCAAGAAGTAATTGTGAAATTAGAAAAGAAAAAAATAATATTATCAGTCTGTTGACAGACTAATGATTTATCTGTATATATTCAAATTATGTATTTATATATTGTCATTATGCATATATATAATGGTTGCATGCATTCATGCACAGTTAGATTGACGTAATATCAAACGTTTTGGTATTATAAGACAGTCTAGGCGTTCCATTATAAATATCCCACACAGTTATGTTGATATAAATTCCACGGCGTTTTGCTCTAAATAAAAGTTTGTTTTGTATCCGGTAACATATTACCAGCCTGTCTTTTGTCTTACATCCGTCTCAGTAGGTAGTTAAATAGCGCGTCTTCTCGGAAGATCGCGTTGAAGTATATTTATATATTTTTTAAAACCTCATGCACTGTGCATTGTAGTTATTGTCATGTTGTTTCACAACAAAAACGGCAGTTATGAACAAACTTTGATTGTTGTCAATTACCTTATAGGACTCGCTATTCATCATACAAAATGTAGTAAATTGTATTTTGTGAATTGCTCCATCCCCATACATCCATACCATGATTCAACTTATTTGGATTATAACAGCTGGCATTTTACAGCTGAGTCACGGGATTCAGTTTCGTATTAAAAGTGTCCGCGTCAAGCGAAAATGGTCCTTAAGCTGCATTATCTGTGGACCCGAAGTTTGCCCCAGCACCCCCACCTAATAAACTAACTAGACTCACGAAAGTTGGGACTATTGTTAAATTATAGCTGCAGTTTCCAGATATTTAGTTGGTACTTGAAGATTTTCCAATTTGGTGTAATCTTGTTTTGTTTGTTGTTATTTTGTTGTTGTTGTTGTTGTTTGTTGTTGTTTTGTGTGTGGTGTTTGGGGGGGGGGGGAACCGGACTACCCGGTGAAAAAAAATGTTAATGTAACACTACATTATCACATGGACAAAAAAGTATTTGACTTATTTTTATTTAGTCTAAATTACAAACGACGTGATACTATTTAGCGTTGTTTTAATGACTTTAAGCATAATTATTATACATTTAATTTGCATAGTACTTCAACGCAATATTTGATTAAAAGCATAATAGCATGTACATAAATAATTTAACAATCAAACAAAACCAACTCATTTGACAACCTTGGAGCAATGCATTGACATTCAATTGACAGTCGATGAATGAGGTCATGTCAATAAATTGATCCGTGAAAGGGACCTTTTTACGTTTTGGTAAATTGACAAAATTGAAACAAATTGTTTCAGATTCGCAAACTTTCGTTGTAGTTATAATATTTGTGAGAAAACAGTAATACTGAACATTTACCATGCTCTAAAATATCCATTATATGCATCTTTTGACGATTTAAACATCGGAAAATTTTAAAGCGTTGCAACGCGAAACGATTGAATAATTAAGAGAGTTCTGTTGATATCGATATATTTTGTGACACTACGAGGATTGCTTATATTATTATAGAGTATAAAATACACCACTCCATGTATAAGCATGGATGGCCGATTGGTCTAAGCGTTAGACTTTGACTCCAGGGGTCAGTGGTTCGAACCCAGTTGCGGATTACTTTTTTTGTCTTTCTTTAATTGTAATATTATCTTTTTACGGGAGCTTTTTAGTTCCAATGTTTACATTTATCAGTTTAAAGTATCTAAATAATGACAAACTTCAATTCATGCCAAAATCTGTGAAAAGGTCCCTTTAAGAATGTTCCAATTATAATAAACGTGTCTATTGCATGTCACTGAAGACTTGCTGTAATTTTCAAACTGTGAACGAATTAACCGATCAATGACTGACCTGATTTGTGTAGATATTGATAAAATATGGTGCTGAGGAAGCTTACTGCCTTTTACGTTTGATTATATACATTTGAAAATTGCAGCCACGTGCGCGACTGGTGAATTCTCGTGCAGTGACGGCAAATGTCTCGCCAATTCTCGCCGCTGCGACGGGAGCAGCCAGTGCGCGTTCGATGAGGACGAGACCGGATGTGGTGGGTAACAAAATATTCAAAAAACCAGTATGATTCCAATGACGCAAACTGAGCCTCGATCTGGTAAAACGGGGCTTAATGCATATGCGTCTAGCGTCGAGCCACATTAGCCTGTGAAGTCCGAACAGGCAAATCAGGGACGACATCTTCCACCTAAACTGGATTTTCGCTATGAAGCTACTTCCTTTATACGAAAAATACCATAAAAGCGGAAAGCGTAGTCGAAAACCTGTTCGGACTGCACAGGCTACTATGAGACGACACTTTACGCTCATGAATTAAGCCCCTGTTTCCCAAAGCGCGGCTTATTTCATAGTAAGTGTGTAGTGAGCTATCATGCCTCTAAGTACTGATGCAGTGCTTTACTCATCCTGTACGGCCCGTTTTCAGACAATCTCAATATGTACTACCAGTAAATCAGAGTGGCAAACAAAAGAAATACGCAGGAATGAAACGGAAGGGAACGGACATATTGTTCGAGAAACGGTATGTGGTTTTAAGAAAAGTCACGAAACAAAACCCTCGTTCACGTTACCATGCAATTAGATAACGTACTAGTGTAATTGTTTATTGTTTATTTTGACCAAGGTAACCTCTTTAAAGTAGCTCATCATTAAACAGAATTCAATAGTAATAAGAATGCTTGTCTTAGGTTGCTTATCCAAGAATTTGAAGAACATTTAATGTACACGACTCGTTCTGGGGAAACTGGGTTTAGTGCATGTGCGTAAAGTGTCGTCCCAGATTAGCCTGTGTTTTACGCACGTGCATTTAGCCTATATTTTCACAGAACGCGGCTAATTGATAAAAAAACTACACGGCAGTAAGCACTAGATTGCAAGTGAAATGCATTCCAATTATGATTATAATTATGCTTGATTTGTTATCAGTGGAGAATAGCTGCAGTAGGACTACAGAAACGTATTATTTATGACACATAGTTATGGTGCAACGTTACAAAATGGCACAAGCGATTCAGTATTTATGTTTTAGTGCAATGTACACGCAGGGTAACTGAGAGTTAAACTTTTATATTTTCACCATCCGTTATTGTGTCAATTATATAAAAAAAAGGATGTGGTCAGAGAGCGGATGAAGAGGATCGTGGGTGGAAGTGTGTCCAGTGCAGGACAGTTGCCATGGATTGTGTAATTGCGGGCCGGATCTGGAATTGTCACTTGCGGCGGGACCATTATCAATCGGCACTGGGTGCTAACCGACGGACATTGCGTTAGAGAGTTAGCTGGGAATTGTAATACTAGTGTGAACCAATCAATATGAGCATCAGTCTGGGAAAACCGACCTAAATGCATGTGCGTAAAGTGTCGTCCCAGATTAGCCTGTGCAGTCCGCACAGGCTTATCGCGGACGATACTTTCCGCTTTTATTGCATTTTCCGTTTCAGGGAAGTCTCTTTTTAGCGAAATTCCAGTTTAGGTGGAAAGTCTTGCGCCTGATAAACCTGTGCGGACTCCACAGGCTAATCTGGGACAACATTTTAAGCACATGTATTAAATCCCGTGTTCCCAGAGCGAAGCTGATATTGTTTCCCATCAGGAAGAAGCGGCAAGGGGAATGTGACTATTTATTTTTATGTATGGGTATAGGCTTAAAGTAAACTACTAAAGTGTGTCATCAATTTATGAATTATAGATCTAAGCAATATAAAGATGAACTATTAACCATTTTATCATGTCCAGCCCCCGTTACCCCAACCACTTGAACTGAACAGTGCGATGTTTGCCATAGTTTTCTCAAAAAAAGGTTGTGTTTTATTAATGTAAATGCGTTGTCTGAATACATTAAACAGTTTATGTTTTTCTGAAGTTCATTTTTCACCAGCCCATTTCACCAGAAGATCGGCAATATTCGCAGAAACTCGGAATTCTAAGTCACACAGCGAACCACGCTAACCAATCAAATTCTGGTAGATATGTTTACATTAAATCAGCATGGCGTATGTTTCAGGAGATTCCTTTGTCGAAATAAAAAAAATGCCTTTTCTAGCGGTACTTTGCCGCAATCATTTAAAAAAAATTAATATAAAATCAATTATCAGTTACTTCTCGAACATGCATTCGGACTTTTGCTCAATCAGAGAGTTTTCATACGAGCTGTTTACAAACGGACATGTCAGAGTATGTATACTTTTTTACCTGGAAATTTGGTCAAGCTTGTAGACAAAGGAATTTGTTTGCGAACAGTTAGCCTATCATTAAATGAATACAATTTATGTAATCCAATATGCCTAATCTGCATTCTTTAACTTTCACGTGTAAGCAATTATCGCAGTCCATAACTAATTAATGCATACAGCATTTCAATGTGATTTGACTTGTTAAGATAACCATTTTTTCTCGGTTCAGACTACAAAATTTCGAACCTGTACGATAAAAAATTGGAAGAGAGAGGTAGGATGATAATTTTTCTATTGATAACGAACAACTTTTAAATTGGAAAATAAAAACAGAATTTAAAATTAAATATGTTTCGAATATGTACTAGAAAAAAACTACATGTATATTTTTCACTGTTTATATAACATTTTTTTATTTGCATTACAGGAGATAACGACGAAGGAAGATACAGATGCAGGCAAAATTCTATTCAAGGCAGAGTGTCTGGCTCATATTAGGCAGAAAAATTGCAATATACTTTTAATTTTGCCAAAGTGGAGACCTAATACATGCCAACTGTGGGTGTGAAGACGGCCAGGGGCCTACCAGCACATGCAAGCATGTTGCAGATTTGTGCTATGCGTTGGATGACTTTGTAAAGTCTTTTATGGTACAAGAGGACATACCTTCATGTACAGGGTATATTTGCTCTCTTTTGATATGATGAAGTATTTTGTATAGGAAAATAAATGGGTTATATTTTGTTTAAATGGTTATAAATGGGTTATTTTTATGCCCCCGAAGGTGGGCATATAGTAATTGCACTGTTCGTCTGTCTTTCTGTCCGTCTGTCTGAAATAACGTCACACTTTGCGTGTAGGTTTCGAAAAATGTGAAAAAACACTTTGCGTTTAGGTTTAGAAAAATGTGGAAAAAGGGGGTATATGTGTCGTGTTCTAAGAAAACTGGACTTAATGCATGTGCGTAAAGTGTCGTCCCAGATTAGCCNAATCACGTTTTCACCATGTCATTTACAGATTT
This sequence comes from Dreissena rostriformis, assembly GCA_007657795.1. NCBI lineage: Eukaryota > Metazoa > Mollusca > Bivalvia > Myida > Dreissenidae > Dreissena > Dreissena rostriformis. The sequence goes on from VMBQ01004528.1 coordinate 79,793, forward strand.
GGGGCTATTTGTGGCTAACTAAGGCTTCCTTTCCCAAGAAATAAGTGATATACATGTATTTGGGGTCATGTAATTATAAGGAAGCTCAGAAATAAAAATATTCCTTGTAATTTGTGAGGATTACAGTAAGCTTTGTTTTCTGTACACAAATAATGACTTCTGTGTTTAAAATTTATTACAATCTTTTGGTCCCTTTGACTTTCGTATTTTAACTCATTGACAGCTATAGTGAAAGCTACTGGATGTTGGTCTTAACGAAGCCTAATAGACTTATCTGTGGATTTCAACTGCATTAAAAAGCAGATAACTTTTAATGGAAACCTAAATAATCTGATTGTATAAAATGAAAATAATATGATCTTGTAAGTCTAGAATAAAGCAAAATGTTTGTGAAATTTACTATTAAAAAAGGGTTTGATTATGTTATGCTTTTTATCCGAGAGTCTCTCATTGTATTTAGCTGACTACACTTCTTGGAAAATTAAAACCTTCTGGTCTTTACTATTTTCTTAAATCTTTCAATTTAATTTTTTTTTAAATAGTCTATGACTTAGAATTCCATATAGTAAAAGCTTGTGCAATTTCCTTATCAAATTGCAGTTCATGATTAATTACCAGAGACAGTAAAAACCTGAATATAATTAGACGGCTGTGAACTGAACATTTTTAATGTGTCGGAATAATTTGTAGCTGAAACAATGACAAGTATTTTCTTTGACAGATTAATTTGCTTAAAATGTACGAACGTGACACAATAATTATGTCGGCCATTGTTTTCATGTTCGTTCAGCCGTGACACAAATGGTATATACCACACAGATCCACCATTGTGAACGTGTTTGCGCAGTGTTTTCTGTTGATTGCTTATATACATATTTAATGGATTTTGCATTTCTTTATTTATGAATAAATACGAAACACACTTTTGTGATTGCCCTTTGTCCGCCGTGCGTCGTCCGTTGTGCGGCGTCCGTTGTGCGGCGTCAACATTTACATTGTTAACACTTTAGAGGCCACATATATTGTCCAATATTCATGAAACTTGGTCAGAACATGTGTCCCAATAACATCTTGGACGAGTTTGAAAATGGTTCTGGTTGGTTGAAAAACATGGCTGCCAGGGGGTGTGGCAGTTTTCTTTATATGGCTATAGTAAAACCTTGTTANTATATATTTATTTATTTAATACAAAAATAATGTCATGATAACAATTTAAAATTATATTAATTTAATAAAAAAAATCATGTCATTATGATAATATATAAGGAAGAATAGTTTGAATGCTAGTGAAGTTTTGAAAAATGTCAAACTATATTGTTGAAATAATTGCCCATATGTCAAACATTATTACCAGCGCACTGAGCGCTAATGGCAGTGAGTAATGGGTTAAGTATACCAAAACATTCCACTATTGTTGTATTGTTGATCGTTATGATAAATGTATTTGGAAAAGCATTGTTTAATTAGGTGTCTCCAATGACCCAGGGCCCGCCATAGGTGAGTGCTGAGCCATGAGTCATCGGCTATCTGATTTATGGCGATGTGTGGGGAAATTATAACCTCTTGTATTGTATTTACTTTCCATTATTCCTCTGATATGAAATTTGGAGGAGTGGACATGAGTGAAAACGAGACACCTGGCACCCTTTAAATGGCTAATGGCTCATAGAGCGGTTTTAATGGTTGGTAGTGCTTTGTAATGTCCAGGTCTTTATTTCTTGTTCAAATGAGCCGCGCTTGGGAAAACCGGGCTTGATGCATATGCATATAGTATCGTCCCAGATTAGCATGGACCACACTTTCCCATGTCTCCTCTTAACAAAAATCCAGTGTAGACAGAAAGTATTGTCACTGATTAGCCAGTGTGGGATGCACAGGCTAATCTGGGACGACACTTTTGCGCACATGCCTTAAGTCAGGTTTTCTTAGAGCAAGGCACACATTAGGACAATTATGGCAATTGTAGTAATAATATCATTATAATAGCAGAGTTATTTAGCCAGCAATGATTAAATGTTGAAAATAATTGTATTGCATTGTGTACAATCTTCTGTCATAGGATAATGATTATCTATATTCAGTTTAAATTACATTTGATTCCATCTTCACAATGGGTCAGTGTCAGCAAGTTAATTGACACCACATTTGGTTTAAAATGTCAAATTGGCTCTATCAATTTATTTATTTTTCTCTTCAGTGTAAACAAAATTGCCAGGCTCTCTATTAATGAAAATACCAATTCAAAAATGTCAGTGCTTTAATACAACAAAATTCACAACACAATTAAAGTTGAATTTATAATTAGACCAGCAATTTATAATGCATTATAAAAACTATTTAAAATTACAATAATTATCAGGTTATACTTAGTAGAGAACAATTATACTTAATAGAAAATAGCAGTAAAATATTTCTTACAGTGAAATGTCAATTTATTATTATACCCCGCCAAAGGCGGAGGGATATTGTTTTGGCATTGTCCGTCTGTCCGTCCTTCCGTCTGTCCGTCCGGCACTTTTGTGTCCGGACCAATATCTTGGAAGTGCTTTGGCGGATTTCATTGAAACTTTGTATGAGTTTATATATAGATTAGAGGATGATGCACGCCAAATGGCATTGTACACCATCTATTAATAACGGAGAAATGGCCCTTTGTATATTGAAAAAAATGTTTTTTTCTGTGACAAAGCTCTAGATTGGCGGGGGTTATCAATTCAACGAATTTGCTTGTTGATCATTGTAATACTGGTTCTTATGAACACTATTTGTTGTTGTATACAAATTCAGTGTTCTGAGAAAACTGGGCAAAATGCTTGTGCTTATAGTGTCATCCCAGATTAGCCTGTGCAGTCTGCACAGGCTTATCTGGGACGACACTTTCCGCTTAAACTGGATTTTCGCTAAGAAGAGACATCATTCAAACGAAAAATTCCATAAAAGCGGAAATTGTCGTCCCTGATTAGCCTGTGCAAACTGCACAGGCTAATCTGGGATGACAATTTACGCACAAGCATTTTGCCCAGTTTTCTCAGAACACGACACAAATTACATCTGTATAAAAGGTTAATAACAAACAATTTTTGAATCTAAATGTGAGGAATTAGTTTGATAATATTCAAATCTAAATATGAGTATTTGTGGTTTCATAAAGATAAGCTTCTTTAATGGAAAGCATGCATCTTCTTTGGGATTTCTTTATCACCCGTAATGAGTTTAACACAGGTCTAACGTCCTAATTAAATAAATTTACTGTCTTTAGTGGAAAGTTCATAATTGCGTTCTTCAATTTATGATGATAATAAACATTGAAAATGCTTGTTTATTAGTTTTAAATCTTGGAAGAACGTATTGTTTTGTAATAACCCTCTTCAAAACTCGAAATTCATTTCAACATTCTGCCAAAACCTGTAGTAACATTTGTGGAGAAGATAAAATGCAAGGAGTCTTGAAGATGTTCAATTAAAACATTGTTACATAAAAAATAGATTAATGTTTCTCTTAGCTGATTTGTTGTAATTTGTTCCTGCTTTGAACATCTAAAAGAGCCTTTCAAAGACGTAATAAAATTCAGGTAGATTTTTTTTATATATATATTTCCAGAAACTAATTAACAGGAATTTTTGATTGTCTGCATGAGTATTTCCAGTTTTTACCACAAAATAATATGTAACCAATTTACTAAAATTAAGTTTATTTTTGTTGGATAGAATTTGTTTAAAAATAACATGTGCATAGACAATATTATAATAGGTGTGCGAACTGCACAGGCTAGTCGGGGATGGTGTTTACGCACATGCTTTTTGGCTAGTTTTCCCAAAACTGGGTTCATTTAATGAAACTTCCAACCCACTATTTTTGTCCAATTTATTGTCCCTTTACTCATCATGAACTGTATAAAGCTTACTGTGGTGGGTTTACAAACCGTAATTCAATACCTTTCTACTAGCCAATGTAGTCAAAATTCAAAGGACGTCAACAGACTGTGATTATGAGCAATTTTATGCAAATTACATTATTAATGATCTGTCAAATGCATGTCAGGGCAATGGTGGAACGGGGACTGTGTTATTAAGTCTATGGGAACAAAAATTGGTCAACAAAAATTAATGTTACTGAAATACCCTGTTCATTTTTGGGTTGTGATGTTGGAAAACAGGGCTTAATACATGTGCGTAAAATGTTGTCAGGGACAACATTTTCTGCTTTTATGGAATTTATTGTTTACAGGAAGGCTCTTCTAAATGAAAATCCAGTATAGGCAGAAAGCATCATCCCTGAGTAGACTGCACATGCTAATCTGGGACGACACTAAGCACACATGCATTAAACCCAGTTTTCCGAGAGCGAGAGAGAGAGAGCGAGCCTCAAATTAATTTAACTGTTACACAAAGACCAACTTCTTGAAGTGAATTTCTTGGGGGATTTGAAGCCTAGCAGTGGGTCTTAATTTATTCTCAGACAATTTTAATGACTCCTT